>VZRU01007635.1:273221-444991 GCA_013398155.1 Pedionomus torquatus
CTTTCCTTTCCTTTCCTTTCCTTTCCTTTCCTCCATAAATTCTTGTTTGTCTTTAGAATACAGCTAAAACACTAGGAAAGAATGACATACCACATATCTTAAGTAACTACTATAATAATCAATTTTGTGGGTCCTCCAAGGTTGAGAGCAAATTAACCAATCAACCTCTACTTTAATCAACTCTTAGGTGATTAGGGCAAATGATTTGCAAGACAGCATGAACAACACATATCAGCTTACTGAGTTCTGCTGACTCAAGAAGCCTTCTGTGTTTGCATAATAGATCTAATAAAGATTGAGAACTACAGCTGTGGAAGGCTGCCTGATATGAAATATTCTGTGAAGGATGTTATGATGATAATCTTTCTACTGCTGTCACACAAATAACTCAAGTTGGATATATGTTTTGTTTGCACACATTCCCAATTACTGGCTAGTACCTCCCAGAGTGCAGCTTTTCAAAACAATAATAAAAACCATAGGCTGCCTCTATTTAATGATAAATACTTAATATGACTAATCAAACACTTGTGTTTAATGCCATTGTGTTTCTTCCTCAGATAAATGTCTTCTAACCATCTTAAATGTCCTCCTGAGGATATTTAAAAAAAAACAATTCTGAATGTGATTTGTTCCTCAGGATCCAGTCCTTTCCTGCTGACTCAGAGAGACAAAAAATATCTGGCGATGCCATAACCACCTTCTGGTGGTTTAAATATGTGCAGCATATTTTCCTGCCAATATATCTGGTGTTGCAAAATTGTTCTCTCCAAATGTGTGATGGGACTTGGGGGAGAACTATGTCTTTGAATCCTGACAATACAAAAGGGTTACGTCCAGGATGCTAAGTTCTCTAGAAGCCTTTACTGTGCTGAACACCTGCAGACTCAGGTGTTCCCCCAAGAAAGATACAGATGTTCAGTGTTCCTGAGGATTTATCCTAACAATATTAATAGCAACAACAATTGTTTGGGTACTTTCTCCAGAGAGAACATGTGCAGATACATCAAATAATTATACAATTGAACCTACGTATTTAAAATAAGAGAAACTACTTATAACTACACAGTGCCTCAGGTACACACGCTCAGTTCCTTCTAACTGCAGGGACGGTTACGTGCTGCCATGTAAGAAACACAACTGGCCCTTTTGCTAAACCCACCATTTCTCTCCTGCCTAACAGTTACACCTTCTGACCCACTGACTCTCAGCAGTGTTTTTTGGTCTCTTTTTGCCTCCAAAATATGCTCACAGTCATAATCTCAATTGAATCAACTAAGTGCTGGGTAGCTAGGTCCTCAGGTCCACCTGAGGATGTGGGAATAACAGCTGCTTTTAGAGGCTAGGCTCCTGTTTCTCTGGGTTTCAGTGAGAACACAGCTTGATAACATGAGCAGATTGTCATGGGGTAGTATTTGCCTGAATTTTCAGGCAGCCTCAGCAGAGAGAATTGCTGTACATTCCGAAGCAAGACAAGTAACATCCAAGCCTTAAGCTGACTAAATCTTTAAGAAGAAGAAATTGCATCAGGCACTTCTGAGGTGGGTTTAGGAGAGGGTCTCTATCACAGCTGGCAGAAAAGACCTTCTGGAAGTTAATACTGCTTCATGTCCAGCCAAACTGTGAGTGTGTTGTGCAGTTTTTTGACAAAAATGACTGCAGTATCTTGTCACCAGCTTTTATCCTCTGAGATAGACACAACATAGCATCCAGTCCAACACCCACTGAAGTCAGTACAGATTCCAGATGTTAGATGATGAATGAAGGGCTGATGTGCAAATTTCCAGCCACATTTTTTTTTTTTTACTCTGTGTACAAGTACCCAAAAATTTTTAAACAAGTAAATTGAGATTCAGACATCTAGAACTCTTGAAGAAACCAAAACTGCTGTGCAGCATTAGAAAGACAATAATGATTTTTCCTCAGAAACTTAAAATTTAAAGCTAACCGCTACTACAAGATCAGACTGAAATTACCAAAGGAGAGGTAGGAAGGGAATACAACATGCCTTCTCCAATCGGGTATCTTTGCTTTTCTTATTAACTGTGCTAAATACATGGTGAAGGAGAAGAGCAGTGGAAAACTCACAGCATGTGATGCCTGGGAGAACATAGGGTGGCCAGCAAGTCAAGGGAGGTGATTCTGCCCCTCTGCTCTGGTGAGACCCCACCTGGAGTACTGCGATGAGATCTGGGGCCCTCAGCACAGGAAGGACATGGACCTGTTGGAGGGCTGGAGCACCTCTCATAAAAGGACAGAGAGAGAGTTAGGGTTGTTCAGCCTGGAGAACAGAAGCCTCTGGGAAGACATTATAACCACCTCTAGTACTTGAAGGGGACAACAGGAGAGATGGGGAGGGACTCTTGATCAGGGAGTGTAGCAATAGGGAGATTTAGATTAGATATGAGAAAGAAATTCTTTAGTGTGGTGGTGGTGTGACACTGGAACAGGTTGCCCAGAGAACCTGTGCCATCCAAAGCCAGGAGGGCTGGGTCTTTGAGCAACCTGGAGGTGTCTAGTTGGAGGTGTCTCTGCCCATGACAGGTGGATTGGAACTGGATGCTCTTTAAACTTTCTTCCAAACTCAAACCATTCTATGATTTTGTGATAGCTAAGGAGTATTTTAGCTTTACTACCATCTTCACTGAAATGATCTGCAGTTCCTTAATGTGATGGAGGCAGCCCTGACATTGCTTATACCAACCACCCCATGAGGCAGCAGGGGGCTGAGCCCCACAGCCCTGCCCAGGGCACTCACCCTACTCCCCAGGCATGGATGTTCAGTCCCCTTGTCATTTGTGAACAGGCTGGAAGAGGGACACAAACATCACCCATAAAGTATACAGAAACAATTTCAAATCTGCTGGTCGTATTTTCTGATTAAAACTAACCACCTCAGAATGATCAAAAGAAGAATCCAGGTTCATAGACAAACTGTTTGACAGGACTTTAGAAAGGAAAGTTCTTTCTATACATAAAATGTACTCATATATGTCTTTGCCAGAATAAAGTCTGAAACAGAAAAAAGGCAATCCATGGGAAGAAGCACAGAGAAAAACACTTGAGTGAATTCTGCTTGACAAAGGACATCCAAATGGGTTGTATAAGTCAAAATTTGAGACAAGGAGAAAGGCTTACAGTATATAGGAACAGTGATTATAATAATAAATATTGCAATCTTTCACCTCAGAGCTTATTTTGACCAATTAGAAACTTATGAGCCTAACAGTATGCAAAACTTACGAGTACAACAGTGTATCAGCACAATATTGCTGTAAAAACACAATACAAGACTTCTCTAATCCCAGCTATATTTGGCATATAAAGCACATTCATATCTTGATGTCCATTGCTTTTTTTTTTCTTCAGATCCCTCATACAAAATTTAAAAAATATACACAAATGTAATAATTTCTTTTGAAAGACCCAAGCATAGATTGCATAAAGGAAACCTTAGTCACATAAGGTATTACTCATCCACTTCCACGTATTATTCTTCTAAATATCATTAACGAGTCTTCAATTGACATGAAAAACTACATCTCTAAAATATGTTACAATGGGCTTAATTTTAAGCAATTCTTTCTTAATATACATAAAAGTCACACGTAAATTAACTCACCAAAGGAGTTAATAATAACCTTCATTTTGTAAAATAGTATCCACTTAATAAAGAATGCGACTGTCTGTTTATGGCCTTCCCAGGTATGTTTTCAGCAGAAATTCAAGAGTTTATAGGTGGATTCAAGAGCAGATGATACCACAGTCTGTGGAATGCATTACAACTGTAAATCCATGATGCTAGGGAATCACGCACACACACACGAAACACAACTGACACTTCTTCTTGGGATGAATATTGCTCTATAAAAAAATTAGAATACAAATACACCCATATAACACTATCAACTGGAAAACACTTTGCCTTTGCACAAAGTAAACCAAGGGAAGACTTTCCTTAAAAGATCACTTCTTTTAAAGTGTATTTATTTACAGATTTATGCGTACTTATGTTCAGAATGACTGTTCTCAGACTTAATCAGATCAACATGCTTGTAAATGTGTATTTTTTTTCATAAACTTGTGTGGGCTACTAATCTCCATAGCCCTAATAAAAAGAACTGTGTGGCAATTAGCTCTAACCCACCCATATATATAAGCACTATTACATACTGGGAGCAAATTACCGGGGTAAATCATTACAGTTATAATAACAATATCTGGAATATATTGAATATCTAGTTACATTAACATGCAATCCAGCATACCTTACGAAATTAAAGAAAACATTATCCAAAGAAAAATAATCACCATTTATTTCTATTATAATACCTTCATTTTTCAAATCTTTTCTCATTTTGTCACAGAAGATATTCTAAAATCAAGCTGTGAAATAAAAAATACTAAGTGGCAAATCTCTCAGTTACCTTTATTTTCAGGAACTTGAAAAACAAGTCACTTGTAATGTTTCTCCATTTGAATTTTGTGGAAAAGACTAACTTTCAATTAGTGTTTTGAAAGATCAAAAGCAGACAGGTACCAGAGCCAGCCTAAAACTAGCTGGCACCATAAAATAGCATCTGTTCACAAAAGTATTCAGACCCTCACAACTGCTCATGTGAACAATCTGTTGTGGTTTTTGTATTATCTTCCAAGCAGTCTACTACTTCTCATGAGAACAAAACCAGGAGGATCTACTCCCCATCTGTTTTGTAACTCTTCCCACACAGAAGTTGGAGTGCTCGTGGTGGGAGGGAGGATCTGTGGCCAGACCACTTAGGGGGTTGGCCACAACACCCCTGGCTTCCATCCAAGCCTGCAGTCAGCCCAGACTGTGGAGATCACTAGCAGCACAAAACCAAGAGTGAACTGGGTCATCTTTAGGCTCTACGAAGAACACCAAAGGAATGATGCTCAGGGCACCTGGAACTGAGCCACAGGAAAGGAAGGGCCCACAAATCAGCTTGAGGAATTACTCATCAGCGGAATAATCACCCACAGGGCTCTTGGGGTTAATCAATTAAGACTCTATGTAAATCACGCATGAACCTGTCACCTGTTTGCTGGCACTGTGCTCTTTAGCAGCCTCTTACTGGATTATTTTAAGATTCTTGTGAGCCTCAAGACCCCATAAGGGCACTGCACAGTTGTACAGTCTCAAACCACGCTGGAGCTCGGGAGCCCTGCAGAAGCAGAAAGTGATGTCCTGGTTAGCATCCTCGTCTCACTGATCTTACAGCCCATGGTCTTATTGATGGGTACCCAGAACTGCTCGTTTGTTACAGCTCTACCAACAGTGGCATATATTAAAGCACCAGATATCAATAAAACCAGACTGCTCAGGTACAGAAAAGCCGGTATGTTTTCAAATACATTGCAAAACAAAACAAAACAAAACAAACCCAAACCCAAACATTATCACAGTTTAGTTACTGTTACTACACTTTGAATTAAAACAATGTTTGTATCAACCCCTATACATTGTTTCTACTCATAAACCCTATTTCCTAGTTATTTGATGCTTACATTATTTTGAACCACATGGAAAATATGAAATAATGTTCTCAGTGAAGAGACTTGATAACAGAGTTGAATTCTGTAGTGAGACAGACAGAGCATGATAATTTGCTCTGCACACAAACTTGCCACCCACTCCAAATTAAATTCTGTAGAAACTACATTAATAAGGCAAGGCCACAGGCCATGGCTCCACCACCAAATTGAAAGTTTGGCCTTTGCTCTCAGAGGAACTTTACTGATTTGTTGAGGATGACCAGGTCTCAGCTTCTGCCCTGAAGAAATGTATTCATCGGAGGGCTTTGATATTTCTGTTTGTCTTCAATGGTTACTCACATATGTGAGCAAAACATGTTGTCTCTTCAAGGCTTGAAATCTATGTCATTTGCCCCAAGAGGGCAACATTCATCCTTATAAAGTAATTATATAAATTGTTTTATGTAAAATACTTTTAATTACGTAAGTCTTTTTAAATCATACAACACATAAAGGAAACCAGCCAGAAGTCTTAAGAAATAAATATCGAACTTTGCCTTTAACTCTCGCCTTTAATGAATAGACTTTAAAATGTGGCCAAGAAGCTACACATCTGGCACCTTTGTTCTTACCACGTTAATCTCTTCGCATCCAGTATGAGGCCTGAATTAACGAATCAATGTTGCTGGATATCATCCTCAGGGAAGTTTTGACTTCATCGTACTGTGTTTTATATTGATGGCATGGTGCTACAGAACTAAAACAGACACCTGCCCTGGCTCAAAGGCACGTCTTTCACATAGTCAGCTAATGAAGTCATGAGAATAGGAATTTATTACTGAATTTTATGCACACTATCGCCATCTATATAGTTCAAAGATTGGTCTGATCCTTAAGATGCTACAGCATATTATCTTGCAGCACTGTGTCAAATAATCTGAGCCGGCTGCGAGTGAGTTCGCCTCACAGTCATGCATATTAGAGTACAGCCATATTAGCATGCTGGTCTAGTAATGCATAATGTCCTGATCTACTTTTTTTCTGGGTTAATATATCAGCCAAAAATAGTTTGATGGAAAGTTACTCTGATCAAATTATTACTGCTTCTACTAACTAAGGTAAACCCAGTCTTTAGTACATAGCAGGTATGCAGGTATCCCTTCTGAATCCTTGAAAGCAAATGCAATATGGAAAATATCATCAATGTGGGTTTTTATAGACAGCGGTATCTTTGGTCCATCCTGCACTGTGCACTCAGCATTCAGTGACTGGTCACATCAGGCACCAAGACTAGAGACACCTTTACAAAACTCTGTTCATTCTCACCTGGGCTGCATGGTTTTCTTTGAATTACCCAGAAGCAGGGATTAAACAGGTTGGTTGAACGGCTTCTTTTCTCATGAGCAGTCCGGTAGGGGCCCTAGGGAGAGGACTGAGCTCAGGAATGCTGATGAGATTCCACATTTGTCTTCCCACTGAAGACATTTCTCTAGCCTTTTGCTTTTCAGTCTTGCACTCAGCTAAGGTACCTGTAAGGACAGTGATCTCATTTTTGTTCTGCTGCTGAGACCTGGACCTCAGGGGGTTATGTGCTTTGTCATACACAGCAGGGCTGCCTTTGGTCGCTCGCTCTGAGTGAACAAGCAGGGCTGTCTGTGTGCAGTGAGGGAGTGTGCCCTGTTTCCCCCTCACAGCCGACCCACTGCTACCGACTGGACTGATACCAGAGGGATAACCCTGCCGCCTGGACTCAAAACAGCAAGGGAGTCCAAAGAAAAGAGTTCATCTGTTATCCTCTTGGGGAACAGGAAGGGCTTTAATCCACAGAACTCAGCCTTTACTCCCTATTGTCATGGACAATCCCCTTTGTAGAATACAGAGTAGGATTCAATGCATAAGATTCTAGATAAGGATACGAATTCGAATATATTTTATTAGTCCCACATGTATTTACTTGCTATGATTTTAGAGGGAAAGAAAAAGTATCAGGAAGATGCTGGCTTAGCATGGGAGCAATCAACACAAAACTCCTTAAAAAACTGCCTCTGTAAGAGCTCCAAATCAGTGTCCATTGAAATCATTGCTTCCTGCACCAGTCCTTCCTTGCTAAAGGCATTCAAGGCTCTTATCCAGTCTCACCCCTCTTCAAGATTTCACAAACGATTGTTATAGCGACTGAACTAGAATAAAATGATGAGCTATTTTTTGTCACTAATGCTATGTTTGTCTTAATATCTCGCCACCATTTGCAGTCTTCATTACAGTTTATAAACAGAAAATTAAAGAGCAATGTTCAAATTTCCTCACTGAAATAGGAAAGTATCTCTAATACAAGACCCATGGTTTGCTGCTGAACAAATATGGTCATTATACAAGTCAGGCCAATCAAGCTTATCAGGTCTCCAGTGCTAGGCAAGACTGAAAACATCAACATGTCAGCAGAAAGAACAGCTGCCTAGAGAGGACCCAACAATGGCTAGAAGCTGCAAGAATAAGAAACAAACCATTCCTTAGAACAAAATAGGTACCATTTAACAAATTCTAATAATGCTTTACTAGATTTATTACAAGCAAACAATTCCCACTTTTTCATATTTAGTGAATACTTTCCCTGATCTTTTGTTGTTCTGTACTACATAGGCATGATGTTTTCACTGACATTCCAAATCATTTAGTAACAACAACAAAGAGAATAAATAATAGAACTTTAGCATACTAATTAAAATATTTATTCTAAATGACTTCTCAGAATCTAATCTTCATTCCTTCTCTCATTCCTCTTTGTTTTCATGTCAAAATGATAGGGTGCATATAAAACAGAATATCTATTTGAGCCATATCTTAACTACAGCTGTAAGCTATCTCTCTTACTTGCTCCTAGCTAGTAAAGGAAACTATAACTACATAGAAATTCAACGTTTTAGTTTGCTAACCCTTGTGGTGACTTCATATAGTCAGTCTTTATGTTGGTAGGATGATGTTATAGTGCTGATCTTGAAGGGGAAGAGACTTTCTTTCAGAGATAAGTCTATAAGGAAACAGAAAGCAACCCAGCCTCATTTAAAAGCCATCAAATTTTCTTAACCCCTTTACTATTCTAGGACAACTGCTTCAGAATAGTAAAACAAATGATGCCCAGTTGTATTTGTATTAGTGTCACCTTTAAAGACAAACAGTCCTTTTTCTTTTCTGGCCTTTTCTTGTAGCAGAAAGAGCAATCATTTTACTAGGCTAAAGAAATCAAGCTTTTTTCCTTCTTTTATGGAGGAAGATACACATTTCCCTGTTCATCCCAGCAAGCCTTTTTTGTCACAACTTCAAAACATCTTTCTTGCGTAAGAGACGAATGTACTCACCACTCCAAAGGAAGTCTTCCTTGAAGTTACAGCAATGCTATTGGTGCTTGGCCATATGAATTATTTTACCAAACACACCCTCAGATCATACCTTTTTCACAACTGGATTGCTCTGGTGACTTATAGTTCTACTGTGATCAACTAAAAGCCCGAGAATTTATCCTTCTCTCATCGTTCACATTTGTATACTTTCTAGGTAATAGCATGAATTCTTGCTTTACAATTTAAACATTAAATTAATCCCATCTATATTAATACAGATCAGCAACCAATTCTTTTGTGATGTTCTTATGCACACTGGCAGCCCAGAAAGCCAACTGTATCCTGGGCTGCATCAAAAGAAGTGTGACCAGCAGGTTGCAGGAGGTGATTCTCCCCCTCTACTCTAGGAAGAAATTCTTTCCTGTGAGGGCAGTGAGGCGCTGGAACAGGTTGCCCAAAGAAGCTGTGGATGCCCCATCCCTGGAGGTGTTCAAGGCCAGGCTGGATGGGGCTTTGAGTAACCTGCTGTGGTGGGAGGTGTCCCTGCCCATGGCAGGGGGGTTGGAACTAGATGATCTTTGAGGTCCCTTCCAACTCTAACCATTTTGTGATTCTTATCCCTTCTGCTCGTAGGTGATGCCTCCCTTATCCACTTCTTAATAGCTGCCAATACCTCATATCTATTTTCTGTGCCCTGATCATTAATGAAAATATTAGCTTGGTCCTAAGAGTGGTCTTGAGGACCTACTTACCTGTAGCTTTATTTCCCTTTTCAGCACAAGTCTCTCTCAGCTCTTTTTAGCTAGTGCCTTATTCACTTTACAGTTCTTACACTAATCCCAATCTTGCCTGCCTTCACCAATAATTTCCCATGCGGCACCATATCAAACACTGTACTGAAGGCCAAAAAGATTAGAACTACCACATTGCCCTTGTCTTCAAACAAGCTATTAGAGAATTCTGGGAATCAAAGGTTGAGTTTAGATAAAAACTTTGGTAAGAAATAGGTACTGTACTGGAGGGAGTAACAGGAAAGAAAACACTCATGTTAGGGAGAAAAAAAGGTAGGCATCAGGATGCCTTGGGTGGCATTTAGAATTTCTGTGAATGACTTCAAAAAGGAAGAGTACAGTAAAAACGTTGGCCCCTAAATTAATTTTTTTTTTCAAGATAATACAAGTGAAAAGAATTTTAAGAAGTACAGAAATAAGGTGAGAGAAAATTCCCCATGACCTGTCCTGGGCAATTATGCTGCAGAACCTGATGATGAATGAGAGTTGACCCACTTATGTTTCAGGCAGCTACCACTGGCCTTTCCGATGCATGGATCACTAACAGTGATGAAATAATTATCCATCTGTGTGATGTGGTCATACTACTAAATTAAGCTAATTGAAGTGCCTCCTATCTCCTTTGCTCCTGAGTCTTCCAAGTGTATCCAACAATTCTTCCGACAGAAACAGATACTTCATTTTTTGCTGCCTCACAGGCTGCACCATGTGCAGCAATGCCACAGAGAATGCTTTATACCACGGAACTCATATAGGGAATTTAGCCACTTTGTTTTCCCTGATGTGTATTTATTGTCAGGTAGATGAAATTACCCCTGGTTTTCAGTATGGACTTTTTGATCTGATATATTTTAGATTAAAAGTCATTTAAATTATCATAACAAATACTTGCTGAGTGGATATTCCATTGCTGAGCAGATAAATTCCCTGTTGCATAGCACATCATGTTCACAGGATTTTGGTAAATCACATATTTCAAATTGACTTTTGAAAGAAAAAATCCAATATTTGAATTGAAAAGTATGGTTTTTGTCCATATTGTTTTCTGTGAACATTTGCAATGCAAATTAAAATTAAAAAAAAAGAAAAGACAGGTAATTTCTGAAATGGTCTCAGTCCACCTAATTGTGTTTCTTTTGGACAAAACCTGACTTTCTGCCACATACTCAAGTTTTAGAAAGAAACTTGCACTTGTGTTCAGTTGTTAAGAGTGGTGTTTTATTCAAATGGTAGGTTCAGAGGGTTCATATGAAAAGAAAGGCCCTTCCTATCAGCTTGTGCAGACAATTGAGCAGTATAGGATATTATGATTTGGTAAACAAAGTGGGAACTTCATTTCAGACCTGAATAATTGGCATGGCAGAGGCAGGAGGGAGGCAATTTAAGGAAGGAATCCTGGGGACCAGCCCAGTAGCACAGAGTGGCCCCCAACCTTTTTTTCCAGCCTCAAGAATGAAATCACAGATGTCAAGATCCTTTGTTATAACCCTGTTGTGACCTGCCTATAGATTGGGATGTTTGAATTTCATCTTGCTGCCTTCACTACGAGTCTGTTTGAAAGCCTGATGACATTGGCTTTGTGTGAGTGAGGTGGATTTCCCCTATAGTGCGTGTTGGCAAAGTAACACTTGAAATGCAAAACACAAACATTTTCTTAACAGTTAAATGTCCTCATTATTCAAAGGCATGGAAACAGGCCAGAAACTCTGTTCAGATTACCAATGAACCATCCAAGCCAGCTGTACAAAAGTAGATATTATAGCATGTGAGAAAGTACAGAGAATCTAAGTGATGACTCCGTTGACTGTAAGAACAAAAGCAATGACAGTATAGATAGTTTATAGTACTTAATCCCTATAATCTGAAAGGTGAGAAAAGATCAAAAGGACTGCATTAATTGAAATATATCTGATTTTAAGATTATGGCTGCTGCTGAGAGATATCAAGCACACATTTTAAAACAGTGAGCAAAATGAAAAGTGATCATTCCATACCTGACACTGGAATTACTTATCCCAAAAAGAATAATGTTTCAGGTGCTTCTTGACCACTAAATAGTACAGAAGCAGAAAATGTAGGGTTCTCTCATGTCCTTCAAAAGGCAGTTAGTAGCATTTTAAAGAAAACAATATTAAAATAAATGAGCCTCAATGGACTGAAAAGCCTTTTTTCATTCCGTCATTCCTGATGTTCTTCATAATGTATCTTTTTTTAAACATTACACCCCTCAATTAACTCACAATTGCTGTCCATGCCTTATGAATTATGCAGCATTTGATGTAAATTCAGATTCCCTGGCACTGAACAACTCTAAGGGCGTTTGAGAACCTGGTATAATTACAAAAGTAACCCCTTTGGACTGAGGAAGAAAATTAATATAATTTCCTTTTTTGATCCTGGCTGGTTTGTGTGGTACTCCTGTGCTAAGTTCCCCTTGGGCTGCCATGAAAGTGCAATAGCAATGAAGAACCTAAACTGGTGTAAATGAGCACATTTCAGGAGAAATCAATGGAGTTAACTCAGTTTACGCCAGTGCTAGCTGTGGCTCTAACCAATTTCTCCTGATTCAGATTTTATCCTTGGTGAGTCCTTTACTGAAACTCTCCTACTAAATGAAATTTAGCTTACTAACTAAAATCTTAGTGGAATATATTACTGATAAAAGCAAAATAAGTCTTGTGATATACTATTCTCTGAATTATTCAGCTGTTGCGAGACACCACATTTACCCAAAAGAGCAGGAACAGGAGGAGGACACAGAAAATGAGTGGATTGAAATATATGGCAACTTGTAGAACAGTAAAGGAATATCTATTTAACTCTTTGTGTTTACTTCTATAACCGTGTTCATAAGAGACAATAAAATAGATTAGGAGGGAGTCTAGATTGTAAGTGATTTCTGGTGATCTCTCAATACTAATTGTCTCTCCATAAATGTTAAAATAAATAATTATCTAATAAAGATTATGTACATCAGATATTTTTCAGTCTACCTAGCACACAACAATTGATTTCAGAGACTGGTCTTAGGTTGAGAATACACCTGATCAGCAAACATCCAGAAATTTACTATACCTTCCAGATTAAAAAAACCCAAACAACAGAAAACCAAACAAACAACAAAAAACCCCAAACCAACATACTGTTAGCTTTGATATCCAGGTGATGGGTGGGAGTTTTGACTAAATACAAGATGACAGAAAACTAACCATGGTGAGGTGCTGAAGGTGGAATTCCATGTGCATTTCTTAACTCATGTGCTATTTTCAGTTTAGAGAGGAGCAAACTAACTTATCCTAGTTCTGTAATTTTCCAAATCTACAAATAGTTGTGAGGCGTGGTGCCTGTCTTGGAGAGGAGATCCTGGAGAAGCAGAAACAAGGAAAGCTGGGAGGAGCAGGAAGAGCAACAGAAAGAGACAAAGAAAACAGAAAACAAGGAGGGAGTCAAGATATCAAAGAGAGATTACAACCAGTATCACAGATGGCTAGCACGTCAAATCAACAGTTTTGAAAGCCTACAAGCTTTCAGAGTGCATTTGCCTCACTTTAAGGGAATTTGGGCTAATGCACAGCTTTGCATTTAAAGAAATTCGATCCTGATTTGGAATGAATCCTCCTGAGGGTTATCAAAAGTCGAATGAAGGACACGATTGGGAAAATCCAGTATGTATTCACCAAAGGCAAATCATGCTCAGCAAACCCAATTGCCTTCTGTGACAAAGTAACCTGCTCAGTCCATGTGGGGTGAGTGGTGGACACTGTCTACCTGGATTTCTCCAAGAACTTTGCTTCCCACAGCCTCCTCCTAGAGAAACCAATGTGTTACAGTCTAAACAAGTGGTCTTTGTGGTGTGTGGGGAACTGGCTGACAGGCTGCACTCAGAGGGTGGCTGCAAATAGCTCTTTTTCAAATCAGCAGCCTGTCCCAGGTGGAGACCTGAGGGATGGATATCGAACCTAATGCAGTTTAGTATCTTCATAAGGGATCTGGATGATGAGATCAAGTGCACCCTGATAAAGTGCTGAAGAGGGTAGAGAAGGGCCACAAAGATGGCCCAAGGACTTGGAAGCCTGTTGCATGAGAAAAAGCTGAGAGAACAGGGTTTGTTCAGCTTTAAGAAAAGAAGGCTTAGGGGACACCTTATCACCGTGTTCCAGCATTTCAAGAGTGGCAAAAAAGATGGAGACCCCCTTTTCACAGGTAGTCACATGGAAAAGATGGGGGTGGGGTGGGGGGGGGTTAATGAGTACAAGTTATACCTGTGGAGATTACGACTGGACACAAGGAAAAGTTTTCATATTGAGAATAATCAGCTATTGGAATAATATCCCCAGGGAAGTGGTGGATTTCCCCAACATCGAACATTGATTCAGTGAGATGGTGCTGGGCCACCTTGTCTAGACCATGCTTTTGTCAAGAAAGCTCGGACCAGATGATCTCTGAGGTCCCTTCCAACGGGGTATTCTATGATTCTATGAAATTTGACACTGAACCAGACTAAATTCAATCTTGAGCTTTAACAATTTATTTTTCCTTCAGTACAAAAATATATAAAAATGCAAGACAACACTGAAGAGAATTTTGGCCAGAAAACCTCAAATCCCACACTAACAGTTAACATGTAGAGACCTCTAAATGTCTAGGGAAAGAAAGCCTAGTAAGACTCTCTTCAAACACCTTTTTCCCTTAGCTTAATTAAATATTTTCAATGCAACCACTGACATAAATAAAACCAGTTCCTTTAACTACTTCCCTTCAACAGTAGCTCAAACAGATTCAGTGACGTTCTTCTAGCTTCTGAAGCTATTTAACAAAGACACACTGTAACCAGTACACTTACAAGAAGGTAGAATTTCTGAAATACACCAAGCACAACTAACAAAATGATGATCTTCACCAACTCTGTCATGGTATTTGCTGTGCCCAACCACTCTAAGAAACTTCTGAGGCTGCACAAACAGGAGGGAAGGCAGGTTATAAGGCCGTGAAGCATCCGTGTTTAGCATCCTGCTATTGACCGTGCTGTCAGGGATTATTTATGCAGGCCGCCTGATGTATTGCCCGAGTAACTTATGATCTTTAATAAAAGGTGTGTATGAAATACAGAAGTGTGAATATTTCCACTTTACAAAGGATGGGTGAGAGTCAAGAACGATGAGGGGATTTTCCTGAGACAAATAAAAGAACACATTTGTGAAATCAAGGGTACTGAACTCATCACGGGCAAATTTAGGATTCCGCCTTTACTACTTGGGTTAGCTAAAATTCTGCCTCCAGTTTTAACCTGCCAATCTTGCTCATTCATCTAACAAGTGAGGGGATGGATGGGGTGGGGAGAAGAATTCAGCTCTATGCAAACACAAAATCTTTGCAGGGATAAAGATTTGAAAAGTCAAACTGAATAGATATTAAGTGCTATACAATTTTTAAAAATTACTAAAATAATTATTACCAATGTTGCTTATCCTTAGTCTTTCTGGCTTCTGAGTGGTTGTACCCTCACTGTCTGTAAAGGGAATCATTAATACTATCCCTGCTTTGCTGCCTTTTTGCCCCCCTCCCCCTACTTTTATCTCTTCATATAGAGACAAGTGCTGTAGTCTCTGATGAAATTTGAGGTATAACTGTCTAATTGTTAATCAGCCAGGAGAGAGCAGCTGATAAAGCAAAATTCCAGGATGACTTTCTAGTTGAGAGTGTAAAATATTAGGCAAAATTGATGTTTGGTGTACTTTTACCATAACTTCTCCTTCTCGGCACTTGTAGCCTTAAAATCATCCTCTTAAAATGAAATATCCTTCATTTCCAACAAACATTGTTATTACAAATTGAAAGTCAATTGATGGTTTCCATTGACTTTAACAGGACCAACAGTTAAATGGCTTGCCCAAGGTTGTAAAAGGAAGATTATATTAGCTGTCTGCATTAACATATTTTCTCTCTGGCTGTGACAGCTCTAAAATTTATTGTCAGTTCCCGGGTAGTGCTCTCTGTGTTGCTATCCTGAAATAATCTGATGCAAAAGTATTTGCTTTCAGTGTCTTTCTGTTTGTTTGGCTTTTCTTTTTTGAATGTCCTAAAAAGATGAGGGATTTTGACTTTATTTCCTGAAACTTGGAAATAAAGTTGCATTGCTACTGAAACAAAATTCACGAGTAATTATGTTTCTGTCTAAATATTTGTCAGGAAAGCTTTTCATTCCTCTCTCCCCCTTCAAAGTCTGCTACATTCAAAATAGTTAGTCACACCACGGAGCAGAGATTCCTTTCTGAACATTAGCCATCCAATCCAGCTTTTTTTAGAAGCCACCAAGAAAACGGTGACCCCTTCCACACACATATAATACAGACAGTCACTCATGCATTAACAGCCATAAACCCCCAAAGGTCGTTTCCATGACAACCCCAGGGTCCTTAATGACCCTGACAGTTCAATGATTTTGTTTTGTTTGAGAGTGAAGGAATAATAAGTCTTCTCCCATCACCCCCTACCCCCTCCGCCGCACTGATATGCTGTTCATTATCTGATCCCAGGCTCAGCCCTGGAGACAGAGCGGCAGCCAGCTCTGAAAGACAAGAGCCTCGCCGCAGACAAAGAGCAGGGAAGGAGGGGAGCGTGCTCAGCATACTGCAGCACCACCAGCCTCATTAATTCCATCACTAGCCCAATGAGTTTCAGCGAGTGCCAGGGGTATTACAATAGTTTGTAGCAATATGTTGCATAAGTGAGCCCCAAATCGCCGTACAGTTATTTAGAAAGTGCATTTTGCATACCACTAGCAGGAGTGCTTTTATTAATGATGTGTACCAGAAACACAATAAGACATTGCAGCTAGTCTGCAGCAAGACCTATAATTTTAATGATGTGATGAATAAGGCAATTAATGTACTTCAATCTATTTCCCATATGTATCATATTTAACTTCAGAAAACTAAAGAGATATCCAAGAGATAGAAGTACAATAATGCATCACTAAATGAGTAGGCTACGCCTAATGCTTTGAATGTGCGTTTCTTAGTTCTGCTCTTCAGCTGAACCTTCTATTCTTTAATTAGAAATCAGCTACAGGCATATGCAGACTTCCATCCCCAATATTAAACACAGTGTATTCATTAAATGGTCTAGAAACTGGCTCATTGTTGATCCGTTGCCGTTCTTTACGAAATTCCACTAAAAGCCACTTCCATTGTTTACATGAAATTATATACATTCATCTGATCACAGTCCAGCATTATCTCATCTCGCCTATTTTCTTACTGGTGCCATATTAAACCAGCTCTTTGGTGACCTATTTTATGGACGACTGAATCTAAATTGCCTTCGGTTTCCTTCACTTCATAGATCAACTGTGCATTGAACATAAATGGTATAAATTACAGCTTCCAAAAGGTTTCTCTGACTACTATCAATGGCCACTGGCCCTACAGCTTTCAGCGTGGCTCCAAGTCATGATCGTGTGGAGAGGCCACAGTTGTGTCTTCCTTTTCCTACTTGTACAGAGGCCTTGGGGCAGCACACTGGGGCCAAAACATGCTCCTGATGGCTGAAAAGTCCCCAATTATTTAGGTTAGTTAGGATACCTTTGTACCTGTGACATAAGAGGTGATCCAACCTTTCTAATGATAGAGACATCTTTAACATGCTTTGGAATGAGTTACCTTCATTTCTCTGTATTCAACTTTATTGTATACAGTTTAATCGTTTGATCTAAGGAAGTCCTTAATTCCAGAGAGCTTCAGGAGACACTTGGCATGGCCCAATACTTCTGAGTATGCTCATCTTTCAGAAAACAGGTCCCACAGTGTAGCCATCCATAAGGACTATCGCTAACTCTTTAATTCAACACTCTCCCTTTTATTCAGAAAAAATATTTTAGGCAAATGAATATTCCCAAAGACGCCACCTCCCTCAGTACCTGAAATCAACAATCTGCTTGAATTTTTGCTCCTAATCATATGCTTACATTCAGCCCTTATTTGGGAAAAGTTATTCAGTACTTCATGAGACAGAAAAATTAAAAATATAAAATTTTGCTTTGCTCTGAACAGTGGAATCTAAAGTGAATCAAACTAGCTATAGAGGAAGTCAGAGCCAGGACTGGAGCACAGGCACTAGACCCTTTGCACTTTCCTAGCACTCAATTTCTACTCCCTCAAATATAATGATACGCCTTTTAATCTTGCCTTCACTCAGTTTATTCCTCTTCAGTACAACCTAATGCAAGGTCACTGGAAAGTCAGAGGCAGCACAGCAACCTCCAAGCCTCACGCAGGAAGGAAAAGAGGTTTAAAGAAGAAAGTTAGCATCTTGCTTCTGCAGCTAATCGTTCTCAGCAGCACGTCTTGATTGTATACTACAAAGGAAATCCAAACTATCAGTTACAGACATACTATAGCCTGTGTGCTTCCCAAACATGACATTTCCTCCTGCCTGCCATCTATGTTTTTTTTCTCCACGTTGGCAGAGAATTCAAAGTTCTGCAGAGCTTCCCTGCAGAGCAACGTACACACCTTCCTAAACAAGTCCTTTGCCTCTCATTTTTATTACCATGTTCTAAGCATACCCTGTGTTATGCAAAAGTAGTCTTGGTCTGATAGCAATTAAATACGCCCAGAGGCATGGATTCTCCCCTCCAAGTGTGCATGCAGTTCTTGCTTATGTTAATGGCAGCCGTGCACCTTATCATAAGGAGGAGCAAGAAGATTCCTAAAAGTACCTAACTGGGGAAAAGCCTAGTTGGGGAGAATGATGATGTTCTGTGCACGTATGTAGGATGCAGCCCTCTGATCCCATCTACTTTTCATAAACAATGTCAAGTCTCAGGTGGCAAGTGAAAAAAATTAAGCACCAAAAATGCCAGGATTCCTATACAGCTTCTTTATGTGTAACTACACTGTCTGTTTTGGGCCTTAGAACAGTATAACACAGTCAGCCCTGCAGAAATCTAGAGAGTTTGTATTATTTTTGTCACAACTAGAAACACTTTGATAGTTTGGATGAGATTAGGACCCTACTGAAGAGTCTCCCCTCAGAAAACATGTACCATAAGTGTCTCCTCCCCACAAACCAGGTAAAACAGACAGAAGAATTGGTAATCTCCATTCTACACACCAGCAGAGACAACGGATACAGATGAAGTCACATTCCCAAGGTTACAATAACAGGAAGAGGGAATAGACAGCATATTTCCTGAGATCTGTCCCAGCTCTTTCACTACATGAACTGCTTTCCCCCAGCCTGAAAGCTGCCCCTCCCATCTCCTTTGCTTCAACCATTCACAAAACAAAAATGCATACAGCAGGATTTTTTGTGGGATTCCCTCTTTCTTACATTTCACCTTGTTACAGTCGTATAGCACACAGCAACAAACAACAGTTCAAATTCCTTTTCCATTGGGGAATAAAAGACTCCCACTGGACCAGGTTCTACTACCTTTTAGGAGGGGAACGCTACCTGGAAAGTGAAAGATTGAAGCAATATATGAGATGTGTCCCTGCAGCTTTCACTTCTGTTAATTCCAATTTCAAGCGATAGTTCTTAAAGTTGCTATTGTACACAATTATGAACAAAAGTATGGTGCAGAAAGAAGAAAAATGTGGATTAAATTGAAGGACCATGAGGGATGTGTCACATCTGAATATGTATAAGGCAAGCCTGTCCCAAGAGAATGTTAGTAATGAGGGGAAAAAACTCAACAATACAGTGTCTGCAAACCATGATTCATTCATTCCAACACCACAATTATTATGATTATTTTAATTTGTTTGCAAAATTTAGAGTTTCAAGTTTTCACATATATACTGCCTTGCAAAGTAAAACTGCTGCAAACTGAAAAGATTTTCAGGTCTAAGAATGAGGATTCTCTTCCTTATTTTGCTACTGGCCAGTATGAATCTGAGCAGGTCACTTCACCTAAGCTTCTGTAAAGTGCATCCTAAATGTTTCAGGTGGTGTGAAACTGATTTAGGGCTACAAAACCTTTTAAGATAACCAGATGGACGATGATTCAAAGTGAGGATAAGTATAAGGTAGTCTTAGTTATAGATAGTTAATTATTTACATTGATGTAGTCTCTCTCTTTGTTTATATATAAAATGTATTTATCTTGAACCAAAGAGAGAAATTTCTTGAAGTGTTATAATTTAAGGACCCCCTTGAATCTCAGAAATACACATTTCCTTTTCTTTTTTTTTTTTTTTTTAAATGATACTGCTCATAGCTATAATTTCCATGGTAATGAAAAGACAGGCACCTGAAATCAAAGTGTTAGAATAACAAGCCTTTTCCATTTCATTGTTAAGAGCAGGCCAATAACCGCTAAAGTTCAGATACAGCAGACCTGAAAAAACATTTTTTTTATTACCTGGCTTGCTAAAATGTAATCTGTGGCAATTTGCCCAGGCCTCCTAAGGTTGAATCAGAAGGCACTACTGTTATTCCTCCCAGTACTAGTTGTTTGTGCTAGTCTAGGCACTGTTTGATGTCAAGAAACAGGCTTCTACTGCCAAGAGGACAGGTATTTAACACTGGAATGAAATACACCGAACCACAGTAAACCCAAGCTTTGATGCTCTACTTATTTATATTGGAATTATCACAAAACTTGGACAAGTACTGTACTTTCTTTTACCAACAAAGTCATTCTACGTTATTTGCAGAACTGTTATCAAGTTAGAGATGATCTTTTAGGTTCTGCAGTTAATGACAAAGAACAGTATTCTTTTCCTCATGCAACAAAGTATTCACGATTAAAACCTGGTGCTTGGCATGGTACAAAAAAGAAAGTGCCAACAAAGGAATAAAGCTTTTAGCAAAGGTAAAGGAGAACTTGTTTAAGTGCTGAAAATCCCAGCGATTACATTTATTTCTTTGACTGGAATCCTCTTTTCGCAAAGTGACTTTGGCAATTTGAAGGGCAAGGCTTCAGAAGATCTAGGTGTGGTTTCCAAATGGTATAAGCACATACATGTCTGCAACCTACAAAAGTCAACAGCTGAAGTGCAATAAACCCAACTTAAGGGCAGGTTGTCAATTGTTTCTGTAAGATGCATATGTGAAAAACAAAATTTTAAACCCCCTCAATTCTAATCTAAACCTATGACAAATACATTCCAAAACCCCCACCCCCCGTGTCCTATCAACAAGATTATTTCATTTGCTAAAAACCCCGACAAAGCAATCAAACATTCTCTAATTCTAGCTACACCCAGTCTGTGAAACCAGCTTTCATGCTTCAGCCCAGCTGAATTCCAGCCTGCCCTTAACAGGAAGATACCTCAAAGGAACTAATTCTCGAGAGCATGAGATGTCAAATCAGCTGAGCTCACACTAATTTCAGAATCTCTGAATATCTGTTGTTGCAATGCAATTGCTTGAAATTGGTAACCCCACATGTAAAAAAAAATAATCAAGACATAAGTTTTAAAAAAAAAAAGACTTTTGCTCTCAATTTTGGAGCTTTACATTGTGTGAAAGAAAATTTTGAGAGCTTGCCACACGGATATAGTTTAAACAGAGCAAACCTTCGTTTTGCAAGTACTTGTAAGACAGTTCTCATGGCAGTGAAGCACTGGAAATGACGGAGGCAGCTAGCAAGCCAAGAGAGCACTAACAAATCTGACTTAGAGGTAGCATATTCTTTATTGATGGCTTTTTTTTTTTCTACTTTTCTATTATTCTTGTGCTGTGCAGCACAGCTGAAACTTTTTATCCCTTTCATGCTGTCTTTCCCAAACATGTGTGCTATAATATCTCTCATATTTTAACACAGGGCATCCAATATTTCAATTACTATGAATTTCAATAATCAATACTTTTAGATTTTTTATAATATTCAGAAAAATATATTTTCTAATATAGGTGTCTCTATGCCTGCACATATTTCCATATTTTTTTCATTCACATATGTTTCCATAGGAACACATATTTCAGTAGAAAATATTTTGGTAAAAAGATTCTGAGATTACTCACCTATTATGTCAGACTCAGGACTAAATTTACCATTTCCATTACCCTGTGAACATTGCAGTATGCTGCTACCCATTGCCATCATGACTACATTTTGTAAGCAAGGCCACGCTACACTTGTAGACCAAATGGTGTATGCCAAATGATTATGCAGGCCTTGAGGCACTCTGAGTGTATAAACATTTACAGTACAACAGATCTTTGGCCAAGTGGCCAAGTAATTGATTACAGGGCGATGAATGTCAGAGGATTTTATTTATAAAAATCCCATAACAGTGCCTCTACTTCATGCAGAACTAGCACTGGCAGGTTTTAAAAGTAGGATGCTCTTAGATGAATTCAGGAGCAAGCAATCTTTGGAGCAAATCGTGTAGAACAAATAGGAGCAGGTCTCAACCCAGCTACCATTTTTCCTGAATTCACGGTATCTGACAATTAGGTGAAAATATTACAAAGATACCCTGTCTTGCTGTAGCGTAAGTGAACATGAAAAGGACTTCTCCATAGGGAATACAACAGGAAAAGCACAAAAGCATTGAGTTATGTTAAAAATAATTTAAGAGAAAAAAGATTAAACTCATCAGAAATATTTTAAAATAAAACCAGTTGAATTTTACCTTTAAATACAGACATTCTATAGCCAACATCAGATGCTGGACAAAGGATACTTTATTACAGGAAGGGGTTTTTTTCTTCGTTATTATTTACTTTTCCCATCAAATCTTAGTCAACCGTTTTGAAAGGTAGGGAAAAATTTCTGTTGAAAAACAGAATGACATACATAGCTAGTCAGCTGTATAACTCACATTAAAAGTCAGCGGTCCCATTTTTATCTTTAAAGATGGCACTCTTTGCTAAACATATGGCAATAAAGAGCCATGCACAGGCATGTTGGCCTGTAGTTTTACATCTGCAAAACACAAAGCCCCTGACCCATAAAGTCATACAGACAGTTAGCTTTGCACACTGTGGTAAACCTGTCGACACAGCACCTCATTCAAAAATGCACATAACAGCACACTCAAATATCCTTCTCTGGAACCGAATTTGCTGTCCTGATTAATTCTCAGTTTAAGTACTTTTCCCCCCACCACCACTTTCTCTTGCTTCCTAGCTGGACAGCAAGAATATGTGAGTGCTCCCTAATCTGCTTCAGTGCAGTCAGACACAAAGGGCAAACTCACCTTGAATAACTGGTAGACAAAAGCAAGCTGTAGGTTGGAGGCAACGACAAGTTGTTTGTAAAATGACTATCTAAAGCCTATGCCTTTGCAGAGCTGGCGGAGAATGTGCCACACTCCACAGCACTTGTCACAATAGTACCACCTCACACACTTTAAAAGCGGTGTCTAGTCACTATTCCCTACAGACAACATGATTCCAGATCCTCTTCTTTCTACTTTCCTTGAATCTCTCCATTACAGGTCTCGTTTCCTTTTAAGCATCATCTCCTTTTGTGATCCACCCTTCTGCCATCAGGCAGAGGTAACTGTGAGTTGCTCCACATTCAGCAGTGGGGCAGAAAGCTCGTACCAGAGTTCTGAGTTCACCAGGTGACACTGCCCTACCAGTTGTCTCCAAACCCAGATATTCTCTAAGAGAAGAACAATGCATTGTTCAGAGTAAATAAACAGTAAACAAACCCAGATTTGTACAGTTCTTGCTATGTTTGTAAATGGCTAATAATAAATACAGTAAAAAATGGAATAGTTACCAGTTCTGTACATCACTTTGGATTGCTCTGGAAATCAAAGCCGCCTTCTGAGCAGAATCACTAGGAAGGATAGGACTCAGGGTTTAATACCCAAAACCACTCTTCTAGAACACTGACACTAAATGAAGCACTGATACTAAATGTTGCAATTTAAAGTGAAACAGATAAATTCAATTTGCCCATGACATTACCAGAAAATTATTTAGGAAGATTTGCAGTATGTAATATTTACAGTACCATAACACCCCGAAATACGGTGAACACTGTTCAAGTACTCTGTGACTGTTAGGAGCAATGCCAAGCTACTTCCTGGCAACTCAATGGATCTGAAGAATACAAAGGTGGTTTTGGGTTTGCTTTGCTTCCCTTGAGGTCCTGCCCTGAACAAAGGTTAGTCAGACTACATCCGAGGTCTCAGAACAGCTAATATGTTTTTCTTTGTGAAGGAGCTGTAATTGGAAAGGTTTTGGAGTAGCAGGAGGGCAGCCATGCAGTTCTAAAAGACTAGATAGCGCATTTCATCTGTCACACAAACAAGAAACAAATCACTTCCAGTGGTAAGAAGCCAACAGCAGCATCTCTAGAATAGATATGGAACAGAACTGCTGCTGTTAGGAATAATAAAGACCTATTGATCTGCTAGCCCAGCCACCTGCAAACTTCAGACTGCACTCTACAGGATGTCTGCTATTGTTTTTGTTTTTTTTTTTTTCTAGACTGGTTTCAAAAGACTACATAACGATGATCCCACCATTTCCCTTGAGGTTTTATTCCAATTTTCACATATCTCCGTGTCAAGGGGAAGGAGGGGAGAGGAGTGGGGGAAATTGCTTGATATACAGCCTAAATTATGAGTTCCTTAGTCTGTAACCGGATGTTCCTTTAAATAATTTCTTGCTTTCTTGATGTTTAATCCCCTACAGAAAGGTCTCCTTCTCACCTTTATTTACTCAGATTTGATATTGCCTCAGAAATCAGCCCCTCCCAGAATGGTTACTCTGGTCAAGTTTCCTGGTTTCCTTTTCCAGCATGTTAGACTCTTTCTCTCCAAGCTCTTCGGGCAGCATAATTTTAGTAACCAGCTGTCCAGGATGACAGTCACAGAGAATAAGAGAAATCTAAGAGTGGAAGGGCCTCACAAATAGAAAACTAGGAGAAGCATGTAAATGCAGGTGTCAGAGCTTAAAATGAAAATGGGGAAAAACATGTTGGTTTTTTTTCAGAACCTTTGTAATTGTTTGAATGTCAGAAGAGCCCAAGGCTAACCAGCCTTTAGTAGATTGATAAAGGACTAATGTGTCGGGTCTTATTTAGTGGAAGAACCCAATTAATTATTATACAGAATTAGGTGCCATTTAGCATTGCTTATATTACTGATGACTCGCTAATTTGGCTGGCTCTGATGTAATTACAATTAATTTACGTCCTTAATCCTAATGCTCTAACCTGGCTTTGATTTAATCAGGCGATGTGGAGGTATCACAATCAAAGCAGCATTGAGGAGATCACTGTTAAAAAGAGATAATTACACCTTACAAAACATATCCTTCCTACCACTCACATGTGTTGCAACACTGAATTAGAACAGTGAAATTTCTCAGTCAGAAAACATTAGATAGCGAAGCCTAGCTAAAGTGCAGAGAAGAGCTGAGGACACTGCTCAAAATTCTTCTTTCCCTTCTCTGAGAATATGCAAGAATAGTTCTGGTTATTTAGCTGTAATCTGCAGATCTCTGGATAAGCCTGAGGAACAAGTAAGCCTTCATGCCATGCCATTGAGAAGAGACAAGTGACAGACAGTAAAGCTGAACTGCCTATAACGTCTAGAAGAAACGTATCAGTGCAAATCAAAATAATAGCAACAGAGAGCTCGATTCAGATTTGCCTTGGTGAAAAGACAAAGCAAAAGCAAGTAATGAACCCCTTCTTCTGGGGATACTGGCTTTTTGCACCCCCAGGTATGAGCTCCCCTTGGCTCCTTGCCACTGTTGCAGCTTAAAGAAAGCCATCTCCTCAGTCTCATCCCAGAAAGAGTGGCTTTACAAGGAATCCTAAAGGTGCGAGAGACAAACAGGTCTGTGAGGCATTTCTACACTCGTTAGAGAGGTCCCTTGCTGCCGGTTTGTTCTCTGGTGCAAGAGAGACAAGAAGTTTTGTGGAATAAATCTTAAGTCTTCAGGTACTTTTTGAGTAACTGGACAGAAGGCAAGCCTGTCATTGTTGTGGATTTCCCTTCTCCTTACGTTGCTTCCTGATTGCTCACCGGGCTGTAGATCTGCCCTCAGGCCCGTACAATACAATGTAGTCTCTTCCTTATTTTCTCCTTTTACTACTCTCTTTTTACTCCCTATGTTGGATGGCTCTGAGAAGCTTCCTGCTTGTTATATTTCTACACTGCTAAACTATTAATTCATAGGTCATTAAGTTAATTTAAGTAATTCTTGGGAAGGTATTTTAGCTACTTATTCACTCTTTAGTGTATGACTTACAGGTGCTCGGCTATGAAAAGCTTCTTTTCTGCTGCTGAATTGAAAAGCAAGGAAAGTTTCTCTCTCTCACTTGAAGGCCAGCCTGACAAAAAAAGCCAGTGACTTCAGCCGAAGAAAGAATACCAGAGCAGAACACACATGGGGGCAATGCAAACCTGCTTTTTCCTTTGCAGACTACACATCTCCTTTCAGCCCAGAACAGCACACGTTGGTGAGGTTATCATAACACTGGAAGTTTGACGGTTCACAGGGTGGAATGCCAGAAAGCGTAGAGGGAATTCAATTTCAGTTACCTTGGTTATATTCATTTGCAACCATCAAAACGCCCATATTTCCCATAACTGCATTGCCATAAGCTGGAGTACAGGTACAAAACACTAATCTCATTGTTACCGATGGCAACCAAAGGAACTGCCATAACTCACCCTCTTGTGTGTTGCTAAATAAAAGCAGGCCAGTTTTACAAGGACGGACATTAGCTACCACTTACTCTTGCTTGCTATGATACCTTCTACTACACGCAGGGCCAAATTTGTGAGCCTGTGTGAAAAGCTAGCTTTAAAGGACCCACATCTTCCCATCTCTCTTTTTATTAATTCACAGCCCAGATGTAATGGAGAGAAGGTGAACAGGACTTTCTCTCTATCCCCTTCCCCTTGTCACGTACACAGCATTGTATTTAGGCTCCTGCAACACTCTGGGCATCCCAGTTCTGTACAGCACTTAATCTTAACAAATATATGCTTAAGTCCTGCTAAAGTCCCTGAGAGTTAAGCATCCATTTGCCTGCTTTGCTGAAAAGAAACAGGCTGCTTAAGCAGAGCATCAGAGAGCCGGCTGCACGTCCTCTTCTGCACACAGATCAGGTCCAAATTGTTGCAAGCACTTTCATAGTCAATCTCTAAGACAAGCCTGACTTTATCAAGTTGTCAGAGTTTGCCCAGAGGAGAAAGAAGAGAGGCCAGTTTTGAGAGGGGAGGAGAGCTGTCCCCTCCATATGTATGAAATCATCTCCCCAACAGCTGAAAGAACTGCAGATGTGTTGTTTTGAGACACCTTCTCTCTCTCCAGCAGGCATGCTCCAGAGGAGATAATGGCTGCCATCCCACCGAGAGCCCTGTTATATGATCCTCTTTCAGTTATTTGAAATATGGACTTCACTCAGAGGATTCTAGGAATAGCTGCTCCAGCTGTTCTGGAGAGATAGAAAGCTGTCACAGGAGACATCGTTAGACTCTGGTAAAATCAGCAGTTGCACTAAAGATCTCACATAAACTCCTTAATGGTTTGTACCATTCAGTCAGGAGTCAAGGAGAAGTGAAATGTGGTCTGTGACTATGAGGCAGTTTGTATTCCACGCATCAAGGCTGTGCTTGAATTTGGCAGACAGAATAGGAAACACCCTACACGGATCCTTTTATCAAATGTCTGAGCAGTTACTTGATCTAAGAGGTTTGTATACCTGCAACCAGCAATGTAAATGCCTGAGACAAATTACAAGGCAGCAGTAGTGTTACAGTGAAGGATGAAAGTGCACACAGAAAGGCAAACAAGCAAAGCATTACAACAGCCACTTAATGGCAAACGCATTTATTAACATCAAGTGCGATGTTTGTAGGTTTTCCCTGCCACAACCAGCTGCAGATGCCAGCTACTTAAAAAGATGAAAGAGTGCAGTGAATAAAATAGAGGGTTTTTTTTCTTTTTTTTTTTCAGCATAGTACGCCTGCATTCTTGGCAGTGGAAGCAGGCTCCTAGCTCTGTCTTCGAAGGAACAAAAGCCATGCTGGCACACAGTGAGCAACTTGATTTCACAAGGCCTCCTGGGAAGACTGTACAGGAGCACGGCTCTGTGTCTGGCAGCTGCATCCTTGAATAAAAAGAGGAGGAGGAAAAGGGCACGAAGGAAGGAGCAGGCAAGGTCTCCATACCATACATGAGAAGCTTTTACACACAATCAGACATCCTTGCCCCAAACTATTCAATAAAAGAACCATTCAAGGTGAACCACTATACTTACTGCAAACCACAGCAGCACATTTCACAGGCTACTGTTCTTTTACTAGAAACACTTCTCAAAGGTTTTATTGCCACCCATGGATTCTAAGTGTTCACATTTTTTTAAGCATAAGAAAAATAATGAAGTAGAAGAACTAAATAAAAAAAAAAAATAAAAAAAAGAAAACTCAAGATACTTTATAAAGCAAAATTAGCATTCTTTCCTTTTACTTTTTGCTTTTACTCAGGAAAAAATTACAGTCAAAATGTCAGTGTAGAATGGTCAGTGGAGAACATCAGTTTATTTCAGTTCAGGGGACTGACTCAAGGTAGGCATTTTATCATGCCAATGGTATGATATGGACAGGAAACTGCTACAGAAATGAATGCATGACTCAGTGGAAATTTAGACAAAGATATTAATATTAGTACTGGATTAGTTCTGAAATCTGAGAACATGAGGCCTTCCATATCTATGGTACTGATTTCCATCAAGTCCTTGGTTTGAGTAAGTTCGTTAACAAGCAAAAGCTTACAAACTTCAGAACCTTAAAAATATGATGAAGCTCAATGAAGACAGGACGTTTTTTTAAAAGGTAAGGAGAGTCAAGAACTTTCTGTGTTTCAAAGTCCTAGAAAAGTTCTAGGCAAATTAGAAGAAGGAGAGGGGAAAATTACTATTACTGTGATAATATTGGTGTCTCAGCACATTTTCAGGATTGGCCTTTTCATTTAACTCCAGTGTATTTAGACTCACGCAGAGAATTAAATGAATCATTATACAATGGAAATCAGGACAAATTTCCTTAAGGGCATATTGACATTTTATCTCGCTTGTTCATTGGCACAGATGTAAACAGGAGCTGCAAAAGAGCGAGAATCTCTTCTCTTGCCTCTTTCACATTTGTAAATCACAGTAGGGCTTAATCTGACATCCCAGTTCTTCCAGCAGGGGAGAATGAGGGAGGACATGCACTCCCTGAAAGTAAACCTCTGGCAGTGCAGCCAAAGGAAAAGCAGTGTTCAGTTCTCTAAGCAAGATACTGATAGTAATAATAATTAACATTTGGTTATCTGAAACCATTGTCAAAGAAAGAGTTTATTTTGGCTATTAGCAGTACCTGGTGGATCAGATGAATTCTTCTTCCTACTCTGATTTTTTATTTTTTATTTTTAAATCATAAATAGGTCTGCTGACTTTAGAAGGACTTGTTGCATAAGAAATATTATTATGGGTATAAATTTTACAGAACAGAGTCTTTAAAACAAACAAAGAAACCAAGCGAAAATCAAAACCCCCAAAACCAAACCCTCATCCGTGACCTGCTACTTTTATGCCAAGTCCTTGCTAGCTAGGAATTGTTTTCTGTGTGAAATCAAATTTATTGCTGGTTCAATATTGCAAATGTTGCTGTGAGTTTATGATATGTTGGTCTGTCTATAATGGTCACCTCATTTCTTTGATGGCTGGTCACCGTGGGTTAGTAGGTTAAGTAGCTTACGGTCAGCAGCATCGAATAAACCTTTCTGGTCATCCCCTTTACATCTTAGGAGTATTTCCTTACTCATCTTTAGTCCAGTTGATCTGAACAGTGGGGATCTTGAGCCTCTTAAGCTCATTTCAACTTGTTTCTCTTAGAGTTTGCTTACAGTATTTTATTGGAGCTTCTGTGTCAATAATGGTCCACTCTTTTGTATCCCTTGGCAAGGCAAGCACAACATATTCTCCGGCTCTGAAGACAGTCTCATTGTCGCAGACATAAACTGAATAATCATCTTTCTATTTCAAGGAGAGGCTCCATAGCAATTGACATATTTATTTCTAATCAACTTTCAAAATGGCATCATTCAGAGGTGCTTAACCACATCACTTAATTTTCAGTCTGTATTGCTATCGATTTCTAATATTCTCTCCAGATATAGGACATCCCTCAATAAAGCATTTTGTTTACATATTACATTTATCTGCCAGCCAAAAAAAAGCTAGAAAAACCTAGTAATATGTTTGTAAATGTAGGATTACTGCTCTTTCATAAACGAGTTGATATGACTATTTACTGACATGATGCATAAGTACACACATGGTAGTTTTTAAGAAATCTCTGAAATAAAAATGCACATAAAGCACTAGGAAAATTGACTTTGGTTAAAAAAAGAGGAAAAAACCCACTAAAATCTTTTTTTTTTTTTTTAAGGCAGACACCAGCTCTATGTCTGAGTTCCCATTAATTTCTATTTAGAGCAGAGACTTTCTAGGGTTCAGTTTTTGGGGTGAAGAATATTAGTTCTTGATGACTCACAAACAGAAATAAACACAAGATACATCTGGGATGAGGAAATGGGAAATATTATAGTTCAATTTAATTATTAGTTGTGGGACAGAAAGAACTGGATTTATTCAGTGAAGAAAAAAGAAACCGGAAAGAACACAGAATGCTTTTAGATATTTATCAGTTGAAACCCTGATAAAAGCGTGAAAGGGGGTTGCTGTGAAAAGTTTTCCATACAAAGTTTTGAGCCTGCTCTTTCTGAAATGTGTTTGAAGTGGACCTCACAAGTGGTACACAGGGGTTTCAGCTCCAGCAATTCCCAACATCTGATACTAAACAGTTACATGGGAACCTCATTATCCACTGAAATATGAGCACATTTCTGTCTCTCTTTGCAAGGAAAGACATCAAGAAAGTGGGTTGAGTATTCAAACTTGAGAGTTCAAAATAGTAAGATCAAATAGAAAACGTATTTTATATTAACAGTCTTATGGTGGTGACATTCTAAAAAACATGCACTAAAGTTCAGTATGCAGCATTAATAATTTTTGAAAGCAGGGTTTAGCCAAAACTGAATGGGTTTAAATAATTTTCTTACTTATTACAACCATATTCAGAACGCCTGTTTGCTCACTCTTAAATAGAGTTATTTTCAAAAAGCAGCTCAGTTCAATGAATTAAAACTATCTGTTAATTCATTACCCACAAGTCCTTGACAATTCAAGGATTTATAAAAAAAAAAAGTATAAACTTCATATAAAATATGTATGTTCACACAGTAAATATTTGAATAGCCATTTAGTGTGCTCATTTGACCCATTATTATGTCAGTGCATGATTTCCACAGTCCTGTTTTAGACAGATGGAAAGTCTTATTCTGCATTAAGTTAGAGATTCCAAATCAGAAAAGCCAGTTATTAACCTCCACAATTCATCAAAAGTAATGTAAACGCCCTTTGGTTGAGAAAAAAAGTGGTATGACATACCTCTTAAAAGAAATACACAACACCTATTTCATAGGAATTACTTGTTCACATAAGTGAAGAGCTGAACAACCAAAAAACCCCTCACCTGTAGGAACTAAGCAGCATTTTAAAATGTTGGCTTTTGAATTCACTTTTGCAAAAACTTCTGCCAAGTTCTTCAGTTTAGAGAGAATAACAATCACAAATAAAGTTAACAATAATTTCACAGCAGGTGAAACTTGAATGAGTCAATGTGGAAATCTGGTCTTATGAGTAACTATATTCAGGTCAGGGGAAAAAATGTCACCTGTGTATGCAGCCAAAACAATTCAAACTGCAAATATAAACAACAAATAGCAAATACTCAAAGGACCACCGACAAAAAACAGTTTGTCAGCAATTCACTGCCTGAAATACGTTAACAACAAACATTTGCTGAGTAATTGCAATCAGCAAATTTGTTTAAACACATCCAGTCAACAGAGAATTTATCAACAGGGAAGGAAAAAAAAAGTAAACACAGGAGAGAAGTCTTCACTGTTCTTCCACTAAGCTTTGTGGCCCAACATCACAAAATTGAAATTTGGGGAGTTTACCACTAGCCCTCCTGCCTCCACTGTTCTTACACTAATTTTAATGCTATTTACAACATCACTAGCCAAATTATTTCCATATAGGTAGGCAATCTGTGTCTTTGAGTCAAACTTTGTACTGAAAGATTATCACAGATAATACTTGCTTTATTTGTTTTTTCTCAAACTATATATGTCCTTTAAAAAGAGTAATTGGGTCAGGGGAAACACTGAAAGAAGGGGGGGTTCTCTCCCTGGAAAGGAACAGAGCCTACTCAAGCTCAGAAAGCTAAAAAAGCCTGTGAGAGGTGGCAGGAGAAGAGAACAAGAGGATCATTACGAGGAACAGGGGTCCTGATGCTCCCATGCAGAAGCAGTTTGCTGGGAGTCCCAGGGAGCAGATAGTAACACATTAGAGGACGGCAATTTTCAGGGGGTGTGGGACAGTCTGTTGCAATTCAGAAAGTAAGCACGGTGTATCTATGAAAGCATTTTAGTAGCTCAGAAATGCATCTTTAAAGCAAATTTTCTGATTTTCCCTGCTTATCATGCTTTGATTCACCTATTTTCCAGGAGCACTTCTAATGCGCTGAAAGCTAATGGGTCCATAGTCCATAGGACTAGACTAGAGTTAGACCAAAGTAACATTCTGAAATATGTAGGGGTGGGCATCACTGTCTTAGTATCAAGTATTTTGCTCTGCAAAACCACTCCTATTGCCTTACAGTAACTGTTAACATGGATATAGTTTAAGGGAACTGAAACCAAGCGTAGAAGTAAGGATACATAGACACACAGTAGGCAGGTTGGGATTGGTTTATAAACCCTATATTCTGTGTTATCATTCCAAAGTTTTCCTAGTGCTACATATTCCCTTTCATAACACAATACAAGTTGGGCTTTGTCAATTTAAAAGCCTTTTGGTCTACGTGGCATGCTCACACAAGGAAAATGTATAGGCAGGTCCTCTTCAAGTTTCTTACTTGGTCATCTGAATGTCATTCCTTCAACTCCTGGAAATGCCATCCTACACAAACATTCGTAACAATAATTGCTATATGTCCAGCCTTCTAATTCCTTTGCAACACCAAACTTGGTATTTGGGCTTGCATCTGAGGTATAGGCACAGTCCTGCTCATATGCATACACAAACAGGTTTGTCTGGTCCATTGTTCCTAAAGTGTTATCAGAATTCCACCCGTGCACAGTAAGATGCATACCATAAGGAAAGAAAGAGAATTAAAACCTTACTTACAGATTAAAGAATGAACCAAATTCCCATAGTCTTAATAACTACACTGCTGTACCCAGAAGTGGTATTATTTTCCTTCTGAACTGGGGGATATTTATGTAGAAAACAATAGTTTTGTTTGGAACAAGCAAGGAGTATGACTAAAACTAAAGAAATCAGAGAACGCTTGGTATAAATAAGCCAATTACACAGGCTCTTGAACCAAAATCTTTAATAATGCATAAAATAAAACACAGACATGCAGCACAGCTAATGCTTGGAAATGAGCAAGTCTGCGATGCACAGTTTCCCAAAGCGAGGATGACAGAGAATACGGTACCTGAAAAAATCCCCCCTGAACCCGGTCCCCAAACCAAAGCAGGCATAGGAAAAGAAAATAATTTAATAAAATAAAATAGGATTAAGAAAAAAGTCTATTCAAATCACATTTAGAAAAATTTCAACAGAGAAAAAAAATTGAAACTCAGTGGAGACCAATATATCATAGTAAATCTACTGTAAATAAATTAGTGTGTTTCCTCACAGTCCACGTTGGTAGCTCAGGCTTTTCTAACCCATCCTCCCTACTGCCATCTAGACGGTTTCTTTCAGTTGATATGTATGTACACAAGTAATTCAGATCACAAGGGTTCCTGGGGATAGCTCTACCATTTTAACTTTCCTGCCAAACCTGAACTGCTGTAAGGGGCTGGAACTGCTGCCCTGAGGACTAGAAATCACTCTTCAATTGCAAAGGAGAAGAAACAGTACAAATTCCTTCACACTAATAGAGAAATGTATTCAAGTAGGAGACTGCAATTAGGTAGCAAAGGGCAGTTGGACCGCTCTCAATTCTACCCTGGTGCCCCTGCTAAGAGTACAGAGAAGCACACAGATTCCATGCGGATTGCACACGGACAGATGACAGACACATCATCTGCAAAGACACACCGTCAGTTCCAAGCCCCTGTCTTGCAGCACTGGCAAACATCCTGTCCCACAGGTAGCCCTCCTAAATTCACCAAGGCATCATACCGTTGTAGAGACATGTGGTTACAGTATGAAATACAAGAACTGAATTTTGTCACAATTTCTTGAGATTTTTAAGACACAGGTCCTTTAATATTTTCCCGTTGGTTTATGTCTACTGATAGCACTGATGTGAACGCTGGAACAAGAGCTGAGATAGAAAGCTGGTGCTCCTCACACAAAGAGAATCCCATGGCCATCTTTCCTGACCATGAGCCAATGGTTTAACCTTTTCAGTTAATAAATCTAGTTTAATTTATAAATCTACCACACAGAATTTACCATCTTATGAAGTATTTTCAAGCTAAATTTATATTTATAAAATATACCATGAAAGATTATTTATAAAATATGACTTAGTAAATTTGGGGAAAAAAAATATTGCCATCAAAACCAAGATCCTATCCTACAATTTTGATTTTTTTTTCCCACAGAATACACTACATTTGGAAAAAAAATTATGGATCCGTTGAAATTCTTAATTGATTAATTTAAAGATATTTAATTGTGCTTTCAAGTATTTTCAACTTCTGAAACAGTTTGGAAAATTTCTCCAACTCTTCAGAATGAAAATTTCCTGCCTGTAATTTTGTCTCAGGCAAATCATTATTTTCCATATAAACCCATATTTGGTTTGAAAATGTGCTAAATTTTAAATAGAACATTTTATTTTCTGTTAAGAAGTAATTATTTTGAGTGGTTTCATATCTCACTTTGGGTCACACAATGCAAAGACTGTCCTCCTTTTACACATTTTACCTTTTGCTTTATTCAAGAATATAGAAATGGAATATTACTGAGCCTGACCTGTTGGTCAAACTTCCAATAGCAATTGAAAGCAAACACAGCAACATTAAATATTGCTGTACGTAGAAAAAAAAAAATTATCTTCTACTCCATCTACAGATCAGGCAGAAATCATCAGGCAGAAATAGAAAAAAAGTCGAATGCTTCTTAGTACAACAGATTTTCACAGTTTAGGGAATGTTCCACAAATTTTGTTATGTTTCCCAGATGTATTTTTATTCCATAATTTTATCGTGTGATTAATTTTAACCTGATACTTGCATGCCAAAAATACAGGAGAGATTAGTATTTTAAAAAGTGCAGAACACTGCTTACGCAATGACATGAAACACTAGTAAAATTTTGGCTCATCTGAAAAAATCATTAATTAATGTCACTTCCTGAGACAGAACTGATTTCCCTTTGCAAGTTTTACAAAAACTCAGCTAAAATTGAGCTGTAAAGGTAATTATATATTACAGACTATGAGGCCATGCACTGATTTCGAAGTTTCTTGTAATTTTTACACTGTAACAATACAAAAAAGGCAAAAAATATGCACGTTTAGTGATTCCATAAGTAATAAGGAATATAACAGAATCCATTTGGATACAAACTAATAATAATGTCTCTTCAGGGATCCACTAAGCATCCCAGCAAAATTAATTACCCAATATCTGCAATTAAATTAAATCAAATAACAGCACTATTATAATAATCAGCCCATAGAAAATAAGCCAAACAGGCAGACACCTGTAAGGCCCATCACCTAGGAAGCATCCCTCACTTCTTTGCTGAAGCTGTGACACCGATGTGTGACCAGAGACAGAGGAATTTAGGCCACTTGGTATCAACAGGGCAGTCAGCTACAGAGGTTCAGGTCACTTACATGAAATGTCCTTACAGCTATGCTCTCTAAGACCTCCTCATAACAAAGATAAACCAGCTCAGACACCTGTGGTGATTTGCAGCAATGACTGCAAGGCTCTGGAAGGCACTTTTTAAGCCTCTTTGGGCTTTCAATATCACCATCAAATCTCCAATCACAAGTTTTACAATCATTAGTTGAAAAATTACCTTTAGTACCTTTACCTCGATGCCTATCAGTACATGAAGCATACCCAAGATCACAAAGTTCAACATGCCCTAAAGTCTTCTGTTGGGATTTTTATCTTGCCCAAAGAAGCACCACAACAGTCTTGAATGAGTAGCAAGAACAGCGATGGCAAATCCTAAACCCGAAGTGGTACTTCCCTACCAAACCCTCTGTGAATCTTGGGTATAGTATGAGTCTTAACCACCTGATCTGCTCCTTATGTGGAACAGATAAAAATATATACTTTCTCAGTCACAGGGTATTCTGGTTGGGATTTCTGAAGCTGCTTCCTCCAGCCTTCCCCATGCAACATTTCAAATGTATGAATTCTGACTGACATCCCATACTCACTTTGTTCTTTAGTTTAGGGATACAAAATCAAGACATGCCTGTGAATTTTAAACAACCTTCAGTGAAAACTGTGGTCTCGCTGTAGTTATCACCCTTATAAATCCCAACTGTTTTCACTTGTCCAAGTTATTTCTGCTTGCTTGCCAGCATACTTCCTTCGGACACTAGGATTCAGAAAACTTAACCTTGCTGCACCTCAGTTTACCTGTTTGTTGCTAAACGGTGGGAACAACAGTGTCATTTACACAGCAGTCCAAGATCTTACACCAAAAGTACCACATAATATTCTCTTCTTGCACCTTTTGTTTCCTGTAAATAGATATTTCTTATTTTTAATTTCATTCTTTAATCTTATTCCAAAAAATCTCACACTAAGATGCTAAAAAGCATCCAGGTTAACTACAACATGTACCATCTTAAAAGACTCACATAGAAAGGAATGAACACTTTTCTAGCCTCAGTGATAAGTCTCTCCATATGTTCAAACATACCAAGATTTTTCTGTGTCGGGATTTTTGGGGGGAGGGTTGAGATGGGATTTTTGTTGCCGTCTCTCACTATAATCTCCTCATTATAACACCTTAAAATATAGAGCAAGAATAGAAGTACCTTTGCACAAAGAAATAATGAGGACAAAAAATAATTCCAGACTAGAAAATATATAGAAGTCACCAAAAAAAAAAAAAGAAAAAAAGAAAAAAAAACTAAAAAAAAGAGACATTTAGAAAGAGTGAAGGTTTTGGGAGGGGGGGAAAGTAAGGAGAATAAAATGATGTGGCAAGAAATAAGAGAATATAAGAGAGGAGACTAAGTGAAATGACACAGAGAATTTAAGAATTGTGCAGGGTATGAAAAGCCATAAGAAAAAAATCCACTGTCAAGCCAAGACATGTAGCAGAAATCTAACTGTTCTTATCTGCACTTGAGGGCATGAAATAATTCCTTTTATAATTTTGCCTTTTTAATCCTGTCAATTGGAGCTGTCACTATGGATGTAATAGGAAGTATCCCAATCACAATATCAAAGACTCTTCACTGACACTCCTTGAAATAGCATTAATATCTGCTCACTAAGGGTACTACATTTAAATGTTCTCGTGCAATGCTGTAGCTCCCCTTTAGTCAGGTATCAAGCTGCTATTTCACGCTCTGCTTGTAAAATTATTAACAGCTGGCCAAACGTTAGATCAACTGGAGTCTGCTTTGCTAGAACAAGACAGTGCTTAATAAGACTTTTTCCTGCTCTATCAAGTTATTGCAGCCTTTGTATTTCCAAATACCAGAAATGGCCAAAGAAGGATCTAACTTCTCAAGAGCAAAAGGCCTGAACCAAGATGTCAGACTTTGATTCTGGGGAATGGTGAATTTAAATACAAATTTGTATTTAACAGGCTCAGCAAAATCCAGGTTAAAATGTCACAGAAAAAACTCTCATCCCTAACACCTTTTATATTTTTTGTTAAGGAACCTTGAAGTGGGTGACAGTCAAATGAGAAATTTTCCGACAAAATGTTTTCCCATCGCAGAATTCAAATCTTTCCCCTTTGCCCATGCACACGGCGGTTCCAGGCAGTGCTGTCTGCTACTCCCAGTTCAGGACCTTACAAAGTGTGAAATCAAAATGGCTCAACACACAGCTTCAAACTTGCCTTAAACACAGTTATTAAATTCCAAAATAGCACGTTTGTGTGGTCCTCCTTCTTGACGTAGAGAAAACTCATAGGGCAGCAGTTCTGGATAAAAAGTAAGTAAATCCAGTAGCAATACCAAAGTCTTTGTGCCAAAGAGCTCACTGTTGTTCTTAGGTAGCTGCTTAGTTATTTCATGTCTAATTCCATTGCTTCCTGTGCCACTTTTATGGATTCTGGTATTCAAAAATGAATCCTCAATTGGTAGCAACAGGATAATACTATTGATACAGTGTGCTTAGAAGCAGGGTACGCTGTGATAATATGGAAGTTCTCCCACCGCATTTGGGAATACCTACTGACTCCATGCCAGACCACATTCACCCCTGATGTAACTCCAGAAGTTAAATAACTGCCTGTGCCCAGGATTTTCATCTCAGAATATCCCTAACATTGATATGTTTCAATAACCGAATTGTAACATCAGAAATAAGAAGACTGACTCTGACTCACTGGCTCGCTGAGGCTTATATTATTCTAGGACTTGACTGTTTGTTTAGAAAAAGAAAATGTAGGTTGTAGTTCTACAGTAAGTTTTCTGAGAAATGCAGCCACCTCATTTCCCCCTCACACTTACTCTTCCATACTTCCACATGAAATAAGCCAGACACAGTGGTTGTACTTATGCAGCTGCCTGTAGTGAAATCAGGTTAAAATAACAGTAACAATCATGGGGTTTTTAAGAGAAATTTTCCTGTATTATGGTTATGTCTCAGCCAGGGGGCGAGTGCTGCAGAGATACACTAAAGGTAATTTTGAAGTGGTTCTGTGCACTGCTGAAGCAGATTCAAAATGGCAAGATAATGATATATTGCTTTTAATGCCATTTTCCACTTTATTTGGATAGCAAAGTCTATCCAAATTGAGGGACAGGAATTCCTTATGAAAACAACTGAAACATACAGTTCTATAAGGAAACCCAAAAGGACACATATTTAAATGTTAAGTCCCTAAATATTTATAGCCTGGGTATAGCATAGGTTAACACAGGGACAGAAACACAGTATGTTAATATCCACCTCTGAAAGACAAATTCTGGATAATATTCACCTCATGTGTTTTAATCTCTGTAAAGTGGAAAAAAAAAAAAAAAGAAAAAAAAGAAAGAACCAAAATCCCTGCAACTATGCATAATTGGGCTCTACAGCCAAATAATACAATTTAGTATTCTGAACTTCATCTAGACCATTGCAATGAGACTTGCAGTGATGGTTCAGTCCTTTAGCCACTTACATCAGAAGGGTTGTTATATTTGTTCAAAGCTAAGTGGTACAAGGAAAACGTTTGGTGCAGGGCTTAGTATTCACCATACACTATCAAAATCTACCTGCACTTAAAAACGCCTTCAGATCATTCTTTTGTTCTATTTTGTTCTAATAGTGCTTAAGTATTTTGGTGAGTTTATTTCTTCTGGAACAATGAGAGCTACATTGTTTTGTTACTTAAAAATAAACATTTTATAATGAAGTGCTTGACAAATTGAAGGTAGTTGGCAAATGTATACAACATGCTGCAGTCAGCTCATCAAGAAGAAAAAGATGAAGAAAGTGTTAGAAGTCAGTCAAAAATGTGGCTTTTATTTCTTAGAAATTTACCTTGCTTCGTCATATGGAAGCATTATCTACCCAAAATAAATTTTTCTCTTAAGTTTAGAGTTAAGGTTCTGTGAAAAGAACTTCTAGTGGTTAAAGAGGATCTTAATTCTGCAAATGATTGTTTCATCTTTAGCCTTATGTTTCCTTGACATGACCAGAGTGGAAATTCTGAAATATCACCAGCAAATCCTTTTTGGGAGAAAACTAGGAGAAGGAAGCATAGAAGCAGAAGAGAGAGATCAAGTCAAAGAGATCAGTGTTAGGATTATAACTCACATATTGATTCTTGTGATGCAAATACTATTTCCAGTGACTTCACATGGGTTGTAGACACCAGCTAACTTGCGAGGCACATCAAGTCCTCTGAGCTGAAAATGCATCTTCTGCAAACATTTGTTGCAGTGTATCTGAAGTTCTTGAACACATTGTCGTGAAGCAGGCAGTCTAAAACAGCTGCAACATCTGGCTTGCAGCCAGTCAGTATTGGCCAGTGGCCCTGTAAGTGGGTATTCTGAACTGCCTGAGGACCTTATCACTTGACCTGAGCAGGAGCAGGCAGCACCGACTGATCAGCAGTGCTCTGGGAGCTGCCACAACACGCAGCTTGGGATTTCTTTCTTTCCATCTGACCAACTGCCTGGGTCTCGTGCTTGTGTCAGTGGAGGGTGAGAATGCCACGGGCTAGAATAAGAGAGGAAAATGAGAGAAAAATCGAACACACAGAGACCAGCAGGAAAAAGTGGGAGTAGAGGAGAAAGAACAAAGGGCTAAAAGAGGAATGAGGACATAGCAAGAAGCATCAGATCAACGAAGAGGGAAAGTTGAAATGTAAGTTATAAGAAGATTTTTGTAATGCAAAATATAAAACAACATATAATATAAAGCTGATTATTCTGCTGAAAATGCCTTACAACACTATGGTAGTTTGATGCAATTTAAACCAACACAATCAGTACAGATTTTCTGATGGCTACTTCATCTATTAAGAAAACAAAGCCCGGCTATGCAAAGAATTAACTTTTAAATCTATGGTACTTATTACACAAAGCCTCTAAACCACTCATCAGACATTTAAAATTCTTGTGGCACTTTGACAGGGTGCATCATGTATTGATGATTTGGATGTGTGAAATTGTGACCATCCCTAATAGTTACAATGACTTCTAATCCTGGTTAATGCTGTTACAGTCCTACCCTCATACCTGCCACTCCCACCTCAGCATACAAAAGGGACAGGGGACAGGAAAGTTTAAAAAATACAAAATCGCATATAATGAGTAATTAGTAAATTCATAGACAATTATGTAAGAGAAAATGAAATCAGATGATCTGCTGAGATCAAACAGGTATACAGAAAAGAGTAGTTTTATACCTCAACATAAATGAGCTGCTTTAAAATGTTATAAGGTGCTTTTAAAATGCAGATGATTAACATTGAATGACCTATACACTCATATCTACTTAAAGGATAGAATATTTAATTGGTTCATTGGGTAGCAAGCAACTCAAGTGAATCTTCGTTCCATTATATTTTCAGTATATATTAGAAGTATGATAAAACAGATTACAGATTTACTGCTTACATGATATATTTATCTAGGTAAATGATAAAGGGAAAGATAAAACATAGCACTCAGAAGGAAGATAAAGCAGCATATAGGAAGAGAGACAACAATCTATACTAAACTCATTTGGAAAATAGTATTATACAGTCATGTCATTATTATTTCTGTCATTGTGATTTCATTAAGAATTTCATAAAACTTCATTAAAACTTGGTGTGTGCTGAAAGTTTTTCTGTAGGAGCCTAAATAGATGAAGTATTTGTGACCTTCAGTCTGGATAAATACTTTCTGCTTGGGAAGTGTAAAGCTGGGTGTATGCTCACATGCCCAATTGGAATAGAGTGATATCTTTTGTGGTCAAGCACTGCTTTAAACAAGCAGTAGTCAGTTCAGTGTTTACATCATCATCTTTTGGAAAATGCACTGAATTCAGTATTTCCTACATTGCTTACCAAGGTACAAACCTCAGACACCAACGGACTTGTACTTTAGACGTGTCACAGGCGCATGAGAAGTGCCAATAACAAAATCAAGGAATGAAGTGTAAGAGATGCAACTATCATGAATCACTGCAATCGGGGAGGTGCACAAGTTAATCTGACAAGAAACATCATCTGACAGTGAATGAATTTACATTTATTTACTAATTTGCAATGTGCATTTCAATTTGACTGACATAACTCCTAGCAAGGAAACTCAGCCACTTGCTAAATTTAGTAGTATGGCAGTAGTTAAAAAAAAACTGGCTTAATGCCTTGGGAATGACTAGATGGACCCAGACTCCCTTTGAAAGAAGAAAAACTTCAAGAGGGATGTAAACGAGTATTAGAAACAAATAGAAAATTAAGTCTAAGGATTTAGCTACATAGCAGATTAAAGACTTTCAGATTTTGAGAGTGTGCTCTGGGGAACAAAGCAAGCCTCTAGATAGTGAATTATACCATCTTAATTCTGAGAGATAGCGAAATTTGATATGTACACACACACCACAAAACAGTCATGCTGAAAGTAGGATAACGACTTTCCTAGTAACATATTTATTTTTGTTTCATTCATATTTAGTAAAGCTTTTCCACCGGGGCTATCATTCTCAATTTTACAGAAACCGCTGTATAAAGCTTAGGGGGGTCAGGATCTGTGCTTTACCTCTTCTCCAAAATACATATTGATACCAATAAGCTGCACAACAAATTCAGAACTGTTTGAGAAAGGAATTAGCAATCTGCTCTGTCCCAAAAATTATTTCTGGGTTTTTTTTTGTACACATCTAACACCCACTTTCAGCTATGTCTAACCTGGCAGAACCTTCAGATCATGGTTATTTGTGCAGGCTGAACACAGCGAGAACTCAAGAGCTACACCAAAATGTGCATCTCTCCATCCCTTCCCTCCATCTCCCTGCTTTGTGTTCTGCTTTTCTCTTCATTCTCAGACCTTGGTAACATACCCTGAGCTCATTTCTTGGTTTTCTTTGGAGGACAGAAATCCTTATTGTATCAATATTTAAAGTTGCCTAGAGGAATGTAGATAGTGGTAGCTGCAGGTAGGTATTATGCTGAAGCTGTTGAATGGGTGTTACCAGTTGTTTTTCATTTTTATTTATTCACCCAGGCCAGGAAAGATTTAGGGTCTGCTGATCTGGTCATAAGAAAAGTTACCTGTGCACCACGTTTCCCATGTTTTCTTAGATTTTCAGTAAAAGAACAATGAAACAAACAAAAAACAAACAAACAAACAAACAAACAAAAAAACAAACCCACCAATAACAACAACAAAAAAAAAAATCAGCAAGGCACTTGGCACTTACTACCTGGCTAGATGCAACTTTCCATGTTATCAATTTTCATCCAGTGCAAGCTCTTGCACTGTTTGGCCAACTGAAAAACATGTCAAACAAACATATAAGAGGGGAATTTAGTCTTTTGAAGGAGGTACAGAGTATTGCAGAGGGTGACACTTGATCATACTTTGGATGTGAGAGAAGATGATCTGCAGACTTCTAATTTGCTGACACGTTACATTGCCATCACTGGGCTGCTAGCAGGTAACTAGTGCAACTAGGACAGCTAAGTACCATCATTTCCACAAAGTCAAATTTTGACTTAAGTAGCTTATTAGGAAGTTGAACATAGAAGCCCACAGAGGTTATTTTTTAGCTTACAGTGGTACTGACTGCGACCTCACCAAGGCTAAAATACCTGTAACACTCAGAAGAACTACTACGTATTGACCTCAACAGGAACAGCAAAAGTCCATGATTAGAACTGACTAAACAGAAGAATTTATTTTGATAGAAGATTTACATGAACAACATTCTGCTAGCGTTGTCCCAGCTTTCTGTGGGGAAGTTGTGGCTGCCCCATCCCTGGAGGGGTTCAAGGCCAGGCTGGATGGGGCTTTGAGCAAACTGCTCTGGTGGGAGGTGTCCCTGCCCAAGGCAGAGGGGTTGGAACTCAATGATTTTTAAGGTCCCTTCCAACTCTAACCATTCTGTGATTCTATGGGGGAAAAAAATGCATAATTTTCTAAAGTTTCTAATTAAAGAAGCTGAAAATCGGTCCCGTTTAATTTTCAAGCCTTGCTGTTCTACAAATCAAAGCATTCACTCTGCTAAGGAAGTGAATCCATACAAACATAGTTATGTTAAAATATTATCAACTAAGAAGACAGTATTAACTGTCAACATAATCTCTAGATCGCAGTGTTCACAAGGCAAGAGTTAGCACCTGGGCCCAGATCCAAGACACAAACTGAAGCAAACAGTAATTATATGATTATGCCATCGATGAAATGTAAACAATATACTTAATTCTTATATTTTGTATTTCAGTGCCTTGGACGGAAGGTAATACTGCAGTTTTCAAAACCAAAAAGTTGAAGGAAGTTTCTCCTTCCAAATGATTTAAGTTAGCTGTACGTGTGAGGAATGAGTTTGCATCATAAATCTAAGTGCGCTAATCAGACTGAGAATGCCAACACTAGCAAAGATTCAAACATTAATGAAGGTAATTGACTCAAAAAGATTTGCTTTACATTCAATTTTGTAGCTTATTGTGAATCTACAGTGAAACAAAATACTTTTATGTGCCTTTATGACTTACAGCAATTATTTAATTTGGTTATACACCACAATATTTTCACCATTTTCATCTCTCTAAAGTAAAATTTAAATTAATTTTAACAAAAATCGGAAGTTATAAAATCAGAGATGTCTCTTAAAGGAAGTAAGCAGTTTTGCAAGGCAAGAGATTTAACAGGAATTTCAATAGATAAAGGACATAAAACCAAAATATCATTTGGTGTTTTTAAATGTTACTTATGCTTCCCATATCCCTGTCATGCAAAGTCCTTACTGAGTATTGTAATGAATATATTCCTGTAGAAGACACAATCATGAATTAAGTTTTTATACTAATACTTGTTTCTTAAAGGTCATTTGCTTGTAGAAAGCCACATTTAAGTGTAAAATCAGCTTTGGCAAAATATTTTCAGCTACTCATTCAAAATTGTTACATTTTTGTTTCAAGAGCTCCTGAATGTTTTCTATATGTGTGTGGAAAGAAGGGGCCATATTAGCAGCTCTTCAGATTTTTCAGCCTTAGGCAAGATTTTGAAAATAAAGTTGGTGTCTTCTTATATATTTAAAACCTATTTGTGCTTTTGTTGTTGCTGTATATCTGTGCTACTGTCCCAAGCAGCTAATGGGCAATACAGTACGTAGTGCTACAGCAAACAGGGTTCACATTGATTAGAAAGATGTTTCATGATTTAGCAGAAGTATTTTCATACACATTCATCTGTAATAATTCCAGGCATCATTAGCATACCAAAGATGACAGGATAAGAAATATTCATATAGCAGAACCTAGACTACTCAAAGGTAGAAGAAATGATGAAAAAACTTAGAACATTCAATACAAGAAAAAATTTCAACTTTCATGATTTCTCTAGTGTCTTTTCAGTGCCCTAGAATCAAGGACAAAATTCAGTATTTCCTTGTATAAAATTAATCTTTTGAAAGTTCATTACCTAGTCACCCATCAAGTGAATGATATTTACTTACATTTTTTCTTTTTTTTCTGTTCTTTTTTTCTTGGGGGGTTTTGTTGTGTTTTGTGATTTTTGGGTTTTTGTTTTGGTTTGGTTGGTTTTGGTTTTGTTTTGTTCAGTTGTTTTGTTCGGTTTGGGGTTTTTTTTTTTGACTTCTTCAAATGAAATTATCTGCAGCTTTGACCTTCCAGGTCATGTCATACTAAGGTGTTTTGGCCTGTGTTTTTTCCTGTTATTTTTTAGTTAAAAGTATCACAGAGCCAAAATGATAAGCTCGTAGGCAATCAATATCAGCAGGTCTGCTCCAGTTTGCTTTTTTTTTTAGTTATAACTGCAAAAATTTCTTCCTGTACTGCATACAGCAAAGAACATGACAAGGCTCTGAATCCTTTTATTCTTTAGCACAAAATTAATCACACTGGAATTCAGCGATGTTTCTTCTTCCATTGACTGCAACTATAGAATATGGTTTCTACATATTTCCAAAAAGATCCCCAGAGGACTAGCACTTGAAGCTTATGGCTAAAGATTGAACAATGAAACAGGTCAGCTTGTCCTAAGAAATCAGGTCATTCAGCTGTATTTCATGTTATCATTTTGACAACAGGGGATGGGGGAACAGACGCAGTTGTAAGCCAGCTCTTTAGAAGAGGCCATTTACAGAAGACGGTGAAATAGCAACACCTAATTGCAAAACCTACGTTCATCTTTAATACCAGTCCAGTTATTACGGATGCTGGTCTATGCATTTTTTCTCCCAGTTTTTCCTCTGTTTGTGAGAAAAGCCACACTTAAAAGTAATTTCAGACTGATGATTCCATGTCTTGGGTTTTTGTCTGGAGGGAAAGCACCACTTTTCAAATATTCACTATGGAGGACATTTTATTGCTGTGGATGTTTGCAAGAACAAATTGAAAATGACACATTTCACCAGAGAATTTCAGCTTGTGGTAAGATGTCCAAAGCTTGAAATGAGAATTTGTTCAATATGTATACATTGAATAAAAAGATATCCATATGGTGACAGAATTCCTGTCAATATGAACTACAGAGTAGATACAAGGTTTCCTCTGCATACACCCGCAAAGTCCATAAAGTCACTGAAGCTATCCTGAGATGACCAAATGCATAGTTGTGATATATTTTCTAAGCCTTCATCCACAGGTAATGTAAAGCAAAGCCAGTGAAGCTGTTTGTTACACAGCCTCCAACTCCCCCACTGCAGAGACGGTGGCACCCAGTGCAGAGGATGAATCGGAAGGATACTGGACAGAATTACAGGGATGGCTGATTGCTGTGGTGTCCTCTGTAGATACTGAGAGCAAGCTGCTCAGAAATGAACTTGTGATCTGCTGACAAGTTGAAACAGACGGAAATTGGAGAGCTTTTCAAAACTTCTAAGAGCTTAATTAAAGCCAGGCGTTTTCAAAGCTTTCCTGGCTGTGTTGCAAAAGGCTCTATCTGACTCTAGCTCTACCAACAGAACTGATTCTAGTCCTTTTGTAATAATTTTCAGCTTTGTCAAGGCCTTGACTATATTTCTGAATACTACGTTTCTAAAGCTGTGGCAAACACCTAAAGCAAATCACCACAGTAAGAAAATAAGAATTTTTACTTAGTAAGTATAGGATTTTGGCACAACATCCATGGTTAGTGAATCCTAGAGCTGACCTGCTACAGAAGACATCATCACAAGTCAAGTATAGGTTACAAACCTTGAAAAAAGTAGTTTTGGATGAAACATCATTACTTTTCCAACCTCCATTGTAACTGCTGTTGACAGGGAACTTATGAAAAACATATACACACACGAATATATATATCCACACACGCTACTTTTCCAATACTTTTCTAATACATGCTCCTTTTCTCTTGAAATACTTGCTTAAGCTTATTTTGTAATCAAAAAGTTGGAAACTGAGAGAAGGCAAGTCTGTTTGACACACTCTATACTGAAGTACAATAGATACTCTGATTTGTTTCCAACCCCCTAACTGAACCAATACAGTAGAACACAGTTATACAATGCGTCCAACACAGCAACCGATTCTGATCCTTGACTTGCACCCACTTGACTGTAAACAAGTATAAATGAGAAGTGGGAAGTTACAAAAATACTGTCCAGGCCCTATATTGGCCTGGAAATTGCAGAGGTAATCAAGGAGGAGCAAACACGGTTTGACAAACACCACATACCTGGTATCCAGCTCAAAGAGTTACTTGCAAGCCAGAAAATTCTAGGCAGGACAAGAGCAAAATGCCTGTGCTGCGCATATCAAGGACTCTATACCTGCATGTCAGATACATAATCTGGCTGGGGGTCCAACTTTGATATATAGCGTTGGGCTGCATGTTGCATATTAAGACAGGAGTAGTTAATGGTATTTGCTTTCAATTCTCTGGACAGTCAGGTCCTAGTGTATTGCTCTGTGACCAGCAATGTATGGTACTTAAGTGCAACGCTACTCACAAAGCTTCCTTAATAAATAAAACCAAACTAACACAATTGTGTTTTAAATCAGGTGGCTTCTTTAAGGCTCACATATTTTTTGGCCACTGGAAAGATCTTGGAAGAAAAAGACAGAATTTTAAATGTATGTAAAAGAATGGTCACATGTATCAAAATAAGTGCTTGACAGCATTTTAAATAACTAAATTCATATTAATATGAAAGAGATGGTTGTCGTGGTTTGAGGTAAAAGACAGCAAATTTTCTTTTTGGTAATCTTATTTTTCAGCTAATCCCCTCTCTTTCTCATTCTTCTCTCTCGGGAGAGAAGTTAAAGAGAGCATCTGTTATTCATTTTAGTGCTCAGCTCAGTCCAAGCCTCAATAACTATCCACTTTAGATACTGACCTAAATCTTTCACTAGAACAACTTACATCCTTATCAAAAAGTTGATCTACCTTGCTTTTTATCTGCCTTTTAATTCTGCCAATCAAAGTTTCACACAGGAGCTTAAATACCAGGCTACATTTTATTAAAACAAAATAAAAAAAGACAGACAGTTTCTCCCCTCTTCCCAGATCAACTAGAAACTGGAAGAAATAACACTAATTCCAATTTGCAGAAAATCTGAAGTAAGTCTGCTTTAGTAGTTAGCTTTTGACTAGAAGGCCAGGACCTAAGATGTTTGAAATCTTTAAACTGCCACCAGAAATCAATGGAGCTATGCTTAGTTACACCGCCAGAAAATATTTTCTCTCTCTGCTTCTCTACAATGCAAATCAATTGAAAATACGCATCTCATCTGTATCTGGAGCACTTTGATACACCACTTCCTTTGATGGTGACTTGTTTATATTGCATTGACCATCAAGCATTCAAAATCCATGTTGTTCGTGAGACACCATATTAAAGAGGATAAGGAGCAGTTGTACCAGGATAACTCATCTGGCATTCAGCATTAACCATTGAATTTGTTTCAGAAAGCTTGTATTTTAGAAGTCTATTCTCCCCCAATTCCCCTGGGGAATTCAATATGACTTTAGCAAGATGTATAGAGAATACAAAATACCCTTCAACAGAGCTGTGAAATTCTAACCCCAACTTATAATAAAAAATGTGCAGAAAAAACATCTGTGGAGCTACATGATGAAGTCTTCTTAATATCACAAACACTTGGTCAGAACATTTGGAAGATGCATTATCTAAATAAGCATTAACAGAAAGGCCTATCAGAGAAATTTCACCAAAACTACCACCTTTTATTCAACCCAGGGGAGATCTTAAAACCACCCCATTATGTTGATGGCTTTAGAGAGCCTGTTTTCTCTGGCTAAAACATGCTTGAATGTAACATGAAAAAGATCTGGCTTAACCCTATCATTAAAACATGTGGAGAACCGCCTTAATGGCAGAGCCAGATTGAAAGAAATATTTTCTTCTTGGCAGACTTCACAAATTCAGGAGTAGTGTCTTTTGATCAATGTCAGCCTAAATGCCAGCCGCTTGGCTAGCATTTGAAGATTGAGCTCCATATTAGCTCATATATAGACATACTTTGGTCTCACCCATGCTGGCACTTATTTAAAAGCCAGGGATCCCTTATGGAAATTGGGAATTCAGAAGTCTGGAACATCTGGACTGTGCAAGGCTGAAAAACAGTCCTAGGCATGCAAAACAGCTTGCAAGTAGAGAGAAAGAAAATAAAACTCTCCAGAAAGATACGTTCCCTCTGTATCTGAGAGATAATGATCACTGTTTCAGAGAAAAACAGTAGTGTGAAAAATATCAACATTAAAAGAATTTGAGATGGTATTTTTTAAAGCGAGGAAAATATGATATTCACAATCATACTTAGAAATTACTCCAGCCTAATTTTAAAACACAATTTCTGTTTAAATCACAAAAGCACATTTGGCATTTTCTCAGTGTGTTTGCACTCAGTAGGATTATTTACACCTTTAAAATGTGCAAACGCTTAAACACTGAACTGATTTTTTGCAATTTCAAATAGAAAGGTATCTGTTATTTTAATTTAAGTAATTGCATGCAAGAAAAGAAAATGTGCAGATGTATAAGGTAGTATATATAAAAGTATAAATGCCAGTCATCTTAAATGGAAAGATCTGGAAAGGATACTACATAATTTGTTTTGAAGAAAAAACCCTCTTAATTAAGCAAAAAATAATAATCGAAGGACAGTTATATTATTAACAGAATAATGTGTGATGTTATCCCATAGCTTAAATTTTGTGCCTGTCAAAATCTCTCTTTTGAGTCATCCTAAATTCTGTGGAATGACCTCTCATTCAGACTGACCAAAATTAATTAGACAGATTAAAGTGGACTGATGTTATATTAAAGGCCATTTTGAAATAATGTTCCATGTTCTTCAAAAGAATTAACACAAAAATGAGCCTGTTGTCCACATTGCCCTACCAAAACGGCCTGAAGCCTGACACCCAACTCTCTATTAAACAACTTTGCCCACTGAATTTACTGAGACCAGATATCAAAAATGCGAAAATATCAATAACCCATTGGGTCATGTGCCTTTGCAGTTAGGAATTCCCTAAACACGAGGAATCTTCCAGCTTCCTAGAGACCTACCGTTTCCAGCGATGCTCTCCCTGAAGGCTGGGACAGGATACGCTGTAATGGCTCTGGAAGAGTAATCTGCACTTTGGCAACACCTATCCTAAATATCATTCTCAAGGGAGTAATTTATAGGTTTTACTATAGAACAGGCCTGGGATCCATCTAGCATACACTGTAGGTGTGAAAATTAGAAAGGCAGGACCAAAATTTACTGTGTACCACCCACACAGATGTAGACAATCCAGCTTGGACAAAGACAATTCAGGAAGAGCACATAATCCAAGCCAATTTGTATTTTCACAAAGGTAGTATGGTAACAGGTTAAAGGCAGAAGAAAAGGGCTTTTTATGATAGGGCTGAAGAATGTTGGTTCCTATCAAAGGCAGATGTTACTTAATAGTCCCCCACAATGCTTAAAATATATCTTATCTGGATTATGACAATATCTGGATTAATTCTTCTCACTGAAATCTCCTCAAGATCTCCAACCATAATCCATTACTGGAACCATGAAATAAAAGTACATTCACTTTTCCAGTGGAATGCTTTTGGCATCACACTGAGTCTAAACACTAAATCAGTTTGAGACCTAAATGTCTTTTCCCCTTAATATCACGTCTTAGATTGCAGTTGCAAGCAGGAAAATAAATAGATAAATAAATAAATATAAGAAGGCAAAACACATTAATAACCATCTTTCACTTTACTATTGAACAAGATCTGGTCCAGAGTACAATGATGAGTATCAGGAACTTGAAATGCATTTTTATCTGACATCATATAAATTCCTTCTGAATGTGAAGTTACTTTAGTCAGGGGAAAGCCAGTTTAGCATAGACCAATTTCCTGATAGTGGGCTTAATAGCCAAGTATTTATTCTTTCCTCCTTCATGACTGTCTGCTGAAGAAAGAGGAAAAACTAGCGCCTAGTCAAGTGTAATACTGCATGTGAGATTCAGTTCATCTTTTTCCTCGCCGTTCCACCTAGCACAGTCAGGCTCACTGCAGTGCTGTGGGCCAGAGAAGGAGAAGGACCATTCCTCCCAGCCCTATTTCTTCTCCATCATCTGCTTAGATCTTGGATCTACAGGCCTCTGCTCTGTTTCCTTTTCCATCCTGAGTGCAGAAGGGTGGAAACTTGACTTTGCAACAGCAACACACTTGCTCTAATTACATTTTTACAGAAATGAGAAACTAGTTGTGCTGAAATTGTAGAGACTGTAAACATTGTGTTCTATATTGTGCCATCATCTTCTAAGCAGATGGCTCAGTTTATTCAGCAGATGTCCTGATAGCATGATCTATTCCAGTGTTTGACTACAAATAAACTGACTAGGTTGACCAATCCGTAAGGAATTCATGAAAACTCCCCATGTTCAGAATAACCCTCAACAGGAATATTTATATAATACTGGTTTTCATGTGTGTATATTACTGCCTTCATTCACGATCCCATAGCCTTTTAGATATAGCCTTGTTCTCTCCAAGAACAAAGCATCGTCATCTCTGCAGATCTCAGCTGTAATATACAGTAGTGAAAATTATGCTATGATTTTTTTATGATCATATCCTGTTTGATGTAAAGTTCAAAGGTCTGAGATATGTATGATTCAGTGGAATGTATTTGTTGGTTATATTCAGATCTGATAAAAATTTTTTACGTGAGCAAGAAACAATTTTAACTTCATTTAAAAATGTGTTGTACTAATTCCCTGCTCATAATGGTAGATAAGAACACAGAAAAGGAAATTCTCAAGTCTGTATATTTATATTACTTTTATTTTGGTAGAAAGCACAGTTCTCTGTAGGACTGCTAAAATATTAATATCTTGGTTTTATGATTGAGATAAGAGCTAAATAAAAAAAAAAAATAGACACTGCTAGCAACCAGGAGCTAAGTATTCAAACAGAAGGAGAAAGAGAACTTCAGAACCAAGTCAGTGGAGTTCTACTGAACACAAAGTTTCTATCCAATACAGATCTGGACACTCATCTTAGAAATTCTACTAGTGGCAGAAACAGCATTACAAGAAGGAATTATTTATTTCAACAATGTTAGGACAACTGATGGGTATGTTATATAATTAATAATAGTAATAGTAGTAATAACAATAATAACACCTTTGCTTGGTATTTTATTCAAATCATCAAAAGTTAAGGAATCTATTGTATATTGGGTTTTTTTCAGCACCCACTTGATTTTGCCAACTTCATTTCTGATTGTTATATTTCTAAGTTTGATACAGACAGAAAAATTTCAGTTGAACCTCAGATTTAACAATTATGGTTTGTTAAATTGTTTAGTTCTAGAGAATTTATAACACGTGGCATTAGATACAGTTAAAGTCTAAATGCAGATGTTTTAATGAATCCACCTTTTTTTGCTGCCACAACTGCTTTTCCAGCTCCTGCATTAGCTATCTTTTCACATACCTGTGATAATCAAGTGATGAAATACAGTCCTGTGCAATAGAGTGAGACAGTCATTTAAAATGCCCTTGTGACTCTTGTTTCTTTATGAATGCTATAAACTTTAAGGGTAATCCTGTTCCATTGTGTCACATGCTTTCATTCTTACACTCCTGCTTTCAATAACACCACGAACTGGAAATAACGTTTTGGAAAAAACCTCTGACTTTCAGTACACCTGTATCCTTTGTCTGTATTTGCTAAATACTGCATGAAATGTGAAGTTCTACTATTGGTACTCTTTTTATGACATACCTGGAGGACTAATCACATGTTTAAAATTAAGCACATTCTTAAGCTTGTCAATGAACTGATGTTTATATCTGTGAAAGATTTTGCTTGCAGAGGAATCAGAGCTTGGGGACTAGAAAATGGGAATCACTACAATATAGAACCCATTACTTTCAATACAACATTATATATTATTGCAGTTTGTGGATCACTCATCCCCAGAGTAACTTGAAAACAGAATTGAGCTAATAGATATAATGGCCACACCTGCAGATGTGGTACAGGTTTACAAGCATCCTACACAAAGCCTATAAATTTACATCCTGAAAATTAATACCAGTTATAATACAGCACATTTGCAAAATTCTCTGCAGGCTGAATAGCACCCAGAAGTCCAGATGCTTTATTTTAATGAAACATTTTAAAAATACCCAATATCTAAATGGACAAAAAAAGACAAACACATAGAGATTGTTGTAACTGACAAACATAGAATAAAACCATCTTCATTAACACTTTATACTCTCATCCTTTTCACTTTGCAACAGAATCACCCATGTCTATTCTTGACAGATTAGGTCAACAGCATGACACCTTTCAATGCAACAAACTGATCACTTTACTCAGTTGATCATAAGTCCAGCTACATCTATCCACAAGATTCTGTCCAATTCTAGTCTCCTCTCTATCCTTTTGGCATAATAATTATTAAACGCTGCTTCAGTCTATTTCTACTTTAACTAAGTTCTAAATATTTTCTGTTTCTGCATTTTTTGTTCATCTTCCTCCCCATCTCACTCCTCTCTCTTTGGAAACAGCAGTTGAATGCATTTAAATCTTATCAGCCAAGTGACTTCAATTGCTCTTTTTTCAATTGCTCAGCCATCAAAGTTTGGAACAGCTGAGAATATTTGGATGATCCACACAAAATAGAAGCTATGGACTTATTTTTCTCAGTTCTTTCTTTTTATGGATCACAGATACCTTATACCTTTAGAAGGTTTAGATTCCAGGCTGAAAAATCTCTATAACTTGCTAAAGACAGTACACAACTATATGGATTAATTGCTGTCGGCATTTACTTCACTCATACATCATTGATAGACACCTATATTTTCAGTGACTATTAGAATACACTTCAAGGAAATTCATATTATGGAGCTGGAAATTTGTTTCTACCAGCTTCTGAAAGATGATGACAGCAATGCTACAGAAAAGATTGACTCATATGCCTTTAAAAGACTTGTGTTTAGCTCATCTATAACTTTGATTAATAAAATAAGCCTGACTTGAAAACTGCAAGTTTCCTCTCAAACTCAAGAAGAGCTTTTTTGCACCGTTTCTTGCTAATTGTTCATAAAGAGCTTAAGAGCATGAAAACCAGATTTTTGTCTGTTGTTTCAATGAACTGCTCTGATTAACTAGAAGTCAACATTACTGCTTCAATCTCTCTCCGCTGTTAAATCTCCTAGAAAACTTGTGCAGACTATCTGTTGTTGAAGACAAGTAATAGCTATTAGGCAATTTACTATAACTACAGTAGTAGGACAGATGCTTACTTCTGAGCTGCTTTGTCCTCTGGTGTTTGATTATGGTTTAAGGATGATGCAAAAGTCCATTCTTTATTCAGTTACTCCAGGAGTCAGGAGACGTCTCTTGTTTCAGAGAGGGGTGCCAGGTATCAATGCCTGGACAAGCAGAAGCGAACTGCCATAGAAGGCACTCTGCTGATAGACTCTCTGCACAGCACAAGAAGGCCAGCCAAATATATGAGGTTATACGAATCTTAGCCAACAGTCCATTTATGTGAAAGTGGAGAAAGACGTGGAGACATTAGGAAACAATTCTCAGCTACCAGGCATCTTTCAATTGCAAACCTGTCCATCTTTGGCACTCCTAATCTTATGTTATTCAATGAAGACATGGCATCTACACTTTGAACAGATGGCTGTGCATTGGCTCTTCTCTTACCCCAGGCAGAATTGGAGTTCTGCACAGCATTGCATTTTACATTGCACCATGAACATGTACTAAAGGAATTTTAGAGGCAAGAAAACTAGATGCCTATGGATTAACAGACTCATAAGCAATAAGGCATAATTTATATGCAAATTGCTCTTGGTCCTATACTCCTAAACTGCAGCTCAGGTGGAACTGAGGTATGTGAATCCAGTTCTTTTAATCTGGACCTCTGTAATTTCCCTTGAAGTGCACAGCAAAACCACAAACCAGTGCCATAAAAAGGATAGGAAAAAACTATTTTTTAAAAGTGAAATACTACAAACAGTGAACTTCAAAATGAAGCATGTCCCCAAAAAAACCCAAGAAACAAACTGTGAGAAGCATAGGACTGCACGAAGCTGCAGCAAAGCAAAACAACATGAGTGAGCCACAGTTGGCCATAGTAGCTTAAAGCAGCCCCAAAGAAGCAAAAATCTGTCAGCGAGACAGTTTTCCCTTATGACTGTGATCCTCAAGTTCAGAGCTTTGAGGCTGTAACTAAAAAGGACATGGGCTGTTATAACATAAACAGAAAAAATTTTAACTCGAGCTACACAACAGGCTTGTTTTTCAATTACAAGGTGTTTCATTCTGCTGCACAAGAGACTCACTTTTAACTAGCAGAGAAGTACTGTTATAGAGCTTGCTAGCTTAAAACTGCAATCAGCCTTTTAGCCATGAGCTACTGTCTCCCTGTCCCATCCTTGCCTTCTTGATTTAAATTAACTCCTTAATCACTACTGTACTCAAAGAACTTTTGAGTGCACAAATTTTCTGTTTGAAATAGCCTCATCTATATCATTCCAAGAAGAGAAAGATGGCAGGTATGGGAAATACACACCATAAGTAGCATTCCTATACAGATTTTAAGTTTCAGAGCAGACTGTTGTGAGTCTTCCTGCTTGCCAGGGTGCAGACTATACCAGGACATACCTCTTCTCTTGAGGTCTACACAGAGGATGCCACTATTAGGTCCTGAGCTCAGGTAGACCCAGCAGGCAAATAAAACTAATAAAACACAGTTAATGCTCATCACATCCACATGCATTATTTTTCTGAGAATCAGTGGTTATTTGAACACTTTTTCTGTTCCACCTGATCTCTCAATCAAGCTATGAAGTTCAGCTTTCCAGTCATTCCCACTCTATCAGTATCATTTCACGTGTATCCCTGTGGGAGTTCTCACTTTCACTGTGGGTTCTCCTCAAAGGTCACTGAGGTTTCTAAAAGGATAGACAGGAATCTAGAGGGATCTATCAGCAGCCAACAGCCACTGATTTTGGTGAAAGCCAGGCTGTTAGACAGTTCTGAAAATCCCAATTTGAGCCTCTTTCCAGCTGTAGGTACCTAAACCTCTTTAAAATAGGATTGTATAAGAGTGGACTATAAGGTTATTTAAGGAGACCAAATAAGCTTTAAGTGGCATATGGCTATAAAAACAACAAAAGTAGTTAAATAATGACAGTAGTTAACAACAAAAGTTGTTAAATAATGACAGCTTTTGGACATGAACTACAATATCTAGCATGTTTTTTAACTGGCCATTTAGATAAGATAGAGATGATAAAAACAACAGTAATAGAAAAGACTTTGGATAATTCATAAGTAGAAATCTATAAGCAGAATTAAAGAAGCCACAACAATGAATATTTTTTGTTATCTCCAAAAGAGATAAATTGTATGCTAGTTTTCTGTTAGTTAACTGTTAGTAAAGAAACACAATAGTTTGGTCATAACCTAAAAGTAAGTCAAGTCACAAGTTAAGTTGGACAGAAAAATTCTCTGCTGATGAAATTGCAGTCTAAGTTCAGAAAAAAATACAGTTCTGGGTATCCAAGGGTTCTCATAGTCTTTGGGTATAATAAATAAAGTTCAGTGAAGTCCGGTCAAAACACTGTATTCTGGAGAACTCCCCAACACCTCCAGGAGCCAGCCCTCAGCCTTTCCTCTTAAACTGATGACTCCTACTATTGTTCAAGAAGTCCCTTCCCTGATTTCCCCTCTCTGCATACCCTGGGCAGGGAGGGTGAGGGAGAAACTAGATCAGAGCCAGCAGAGGAGGACTGAAATGGAGGAATGGGTAGGTCAACCCTGCAGCTGCAAGGGAGGCATAAGTGAGGGCACAGGCATATTTCCCTGCCAAGCAAGAGCTGCTAAGACAGCAGCTAATTTTACCTACTGCTAAGACACAGAGAAGGTAAGTGACTTACCCAACATCACAAGGACAAATCCAGCCAGAAGTGGAATCCACAGCGTCTCATACTTTCCCATGAGGTATCCATTCTGTGCCTCTCATCATATTGCTCTCACACTGGCCTCAGCTGATTGTACCAGGACCTGAGTAAAACAACAAAAACAACTACAAGTTACCTAGTTATTCCTTACTTACAGAGTTTATAAACAAATGTTCTGTTCATTAACCTTCACTGAGTGGAGCTCTGCCTTCTCTCAAAGGTAGAAACTCAGATTCAACAAAACTTTCCATGCCAACTGGATTGATTTTAGTCAGAATTACAACAAACGTGTAAGAAGACTCATGTAAAATAAAGGTGCATCCACTTTTCAATACCAGCCATGCTACAGATGCAGATGAGATAAAGCACACTGACAACAAAAAAAATTGCAGTTCAGTTTTTCTAACCATCAAGGAATGATTCCTGGATTTTCTGCAAGGACATCTGTGTAGTGAATTTAATAAAATAAATAAGTAGGGATTTCATTATTGCTTAATTAATACTTTTCCTTTTTTAAAAATTTTCTCCCTGAAGGGCTTATATCTTACCTACTATCACATAGCTTTAGGCTCATGTCTGACATAATTTTAGAATGTTGATTTTTTGTCCTAACAAGCAGCACTGTTTTGCCGTTTTAAAAGTCTAGGGTTTTGCCTTAACAAACATAGTTCTGTAATTTTAAACTTCTAGGATTTGACCTAAAAAGCATCATAATTTTTAAGTTTTAAACTTTTAGGTGAATAAAAATTAGTCCCAGTTGGAAAAGATGATTTAGAAAAATGTCTTTTTATGTTCTGGACTTATATAAGCATCCCTTGGTACAGGCTTCACCTGATTTACGAGTATTCAAATTCCATCATTTCCTTCATTTCTGCATGGCCTTATTACTATGTTAATTTACATCTAGTCTTTTGTTGTGTTTACATAAAATTCACAATTATATTTGCATGAAGTTTAAATTCCCTTCCTAGTCAACAGGGAAAGTCTCAGATTTTGACAATGCACCAAACTTGGAGAAGAAACTCCCCAACAGTTCAGAAGAATGCCCTTTGTGATTTTACTAACTGCAGCTACTGAACCCTGCACTGCTCATCACCGTCTCCTCTGTTCTAGCAACACTGCTGTTTGTACAGTTGTTTTACAGGGATGAAATAATCTTTATATAAGGTTAGATTCGGTTTTTGTAGAGGGCTGGGATTTTTTGCTTAGTTGCTTTTCTAAAATCAGGAACCTTGCAGCTTCTTCTCAAAAGCCATTGTACCGGTGAATTGAAAAGGCAACAAACTGCAGCACCAAAATTAATGTCTAGGGGCAGAAAGATGAGAATGTCTAATCTGGATTCTTTGCCACAACTGATGTGACACAAATATGTTGTTTTCAGTCAAGCAAAATGTTGAGCCTCTAGGTAAATATTCACATTTATTTTGAGTAAAAGGGTCATTTCTAGTCAGGCTAAGCAGCTACTGAAGTATGTAATAATTAAGAGAGGTTTTAAAGAGAATGAAAAGAGGAACTTTTCTGGCCATAAAATCCTCTGTTTGATGGTCATCAGCTTGTTTTGAAACAAGCTTCAAGGATCTCAACAATAATGATACAAGTTTATCAGAGAGAGGTTACAAATTCCTGTTCTTCATGGGACTTGGAAACCTGGAGAGCATGTTACAGAAACCTAGATCTACAGCAGCTTTAATTTTCAAATAAATATTTAAGAGTTGATTTTTAAACATTTCAATATAAAAAAAACTCATGGGTTTAGAAGTAGTTTTGAAACAAACCCCAGTTTTGTTTGGGGATTATTTTCAGCTATTCCATGTGCACAATATACATAATACAAAAATATAGTCACAAATGAATAATAACTGTTATGATTACAAAAAAGTGTACACATTGTAGAACCCTGATATACAGCCAGACTTGGATAAACTTATTTATAGACGTTTCAATTTACTCTTTTACTGAGCTCCTGAAACCAAGTACAGAATAAATAAACATGGAAAAACGTATTTAGCATTTCTCATCAAACAACTGAAAAACAGATGCACTAACAACTACAGAAATCTGTGTAAAAATGCTATCACTTTGTTCAGACAAAACTGTAATTTTGATTTTATAAACACACACGCAATTACATTTTCACATTAATTAACTACTTGTAGTACAAGTGTAGAACAAAGCACCAAATACCACAGTCATCACAGCTCCAGATGGAGTGGCAACTGGTGTGTTTCAGGCAAGTGGAGTGTTTCAAGTTGGAAAGGACCTTGAAGATTAAAGAAACAATCTTGTCAAAATGCATAAATCTAGGGTCTTTCCTGCCTCCTCCAAACAGCCTACAGGTATCTTTTAATCATAGAATCATAGAATGGTTAGAGTTGGAAAGGACCTTGAAGATCATCGTGTTTCAACCCCCCTGCCACGGGCAGGGACACCTCCCACCAGACCAGGTTGCTCAAAGCCCCATCCAGCCTGGCCTTAAATATTTCCACAGATGGGGCGTCCACAACTTCCTTGGGCAGCCTGTTCCAGTGCCTCACCACCCTCACAGTAAAGAATTTTTTCCTAATATCCAATCTAAATCTCCCATCTTCCAGTTTAAAACCATTACCTCTTGTCCTATCACTACACTTCCTGACTCACTTCACTTCATTGGGACGAAGCTTCAATCTTATGCCATGCCCAACTCACTGAAGTTAAAGTGCTACAATCCATTAGGTCTGCTCTAAAATGCAAGGCAATTATTAGTAATTGCCGTTGTTGGTTTTGCTGTATAAACATTCCCTTCATTTGGCTGGTAGGTAATAACATGTCTTATGCTACTTCTTTCCATTTATACTTCTGTTACTTCACTAATTTGAATTTCTCAGGATCCATAGGTTTGAAAACACACTTTGTTTCTAAAGAGGTCTACTTCTCCCTTACTTGAGGCTGCTATCAACTTCTAACAGAAATAACACGTGAATTAAAAACTAAGAAATTAAGGAATAATTTTAACTTCCTTACATGATACTTTTGTATTGCTTATTTACCAAAATTATAAGAGGATGTTCATACATTTATGAATATATACATTTTGGATCAGAAAAATGAAAGGCCTTGGATTTCAATGCAGGTGTTTTTTAATATCCATCTAAATGACCAATTCCCTTTAAGTGAATTTAATTCCTTACCTACTTCCAGAAAATGTGTTAAACTGAAATAAAAAAGGTGGAGATGTCACAAGCAAGACTGCTCAGGCTCAGCCTTTGAATGAGGAAATACAAAAATCATGAAAGCCAGATAAAGGGAGTCAAGCCAACACATTCACATGCCTGTCAGCCAAGTAGTTATGCATCTTCCACCTAAGGTGACAAATCTATACCCTCCAAGTGTAGCACAGTGTAACTATATTGTGTTTCCACACAACAAAATCTCTGAACTTAGGCTGAACCCTGTTTGGGAACTTTTTATTGAGAAAAGAAACTACATTTGCATCGATTCTCCTAGCAGCTATTCTCTTCCGAGCAGTAGATTGTGCATTCTTGATGGCAGGCCTAGAGAGCTAACGTTTTTTCCTCTGCACGTTATTTACATACACTGTCCAAGCTGTAAAATTCTGAGACTGTAGATGATTTCTTAATGGTTTTGTTTTCAAAACATATATTTTTTTAAAGGTAGTAAATTCCTGTCAATAAGTCCATATCTGCTGTTCTATCAGAATATTTTATATTGAAATATGTCAAGTTTAAGTGATTTCGCTACATATTTACTCTAATATTAGATACACAATGTTGACAATTTTCCGGTGTGTAACCAAACCAGCCCGTGACTTATATTTACGGTAGTGAGTGAAGTCAAAGCAACATAAATCACTGAGTTTCAACAGTAATTAATTGAAGAGCAAAACCTTTGATCTAAATAACCAATTCTAATTTGATTTTCATTTGAATGTTCCAGTAATTTGTTTAAAGAAAGGTTGACTCTTTTGGAGTGACAGTGACTCTTTTGGCATTTCCTTCTGCTGCAATGAATGAGTGCGTACGTATTTAAGGTAGTGGTTATATATATGGTTTGTTTACTTCATTTCTAATGTTTAGCTTTATTATGTCAGAAAACAACTATAATGATTGTTTTAAAGTTGATATGTATCAAACATATTAGCATGGAGATTAGAATCTAGGTATTTAAACACATTATTTCCTTCCTTCCCTGACATTAGGAAGACATCTCACCTTCTCACATGTAGCTCCTAAATGGAGATTGGAAAGTGAGGACAGGGTAGTTTTTGCTTTTCCTACTCTTCCTACTGGGTTTTCAATTTTCAATGAACTAATTATAAACTCTCTGAAAAAAAAAAACACAGAAAACTAAAACATTCACAGACAGAGGGGGGGTAGTGTCTCTGTCACTTTCAACAAGCTAATTCCAGGAAAACTTTGGCAGAAGATCTATGGTGCTCTTATTACCATTTTTAAAGGCAAATAGTTTTAATAGTGTATAGAAAGTATAGTCATTATATAGATTATGATAGCATCAAATTCTTTCTAGATATGCACACTTCTAAATTATTAAATATTTTTAGAAAGTCAACAAAGATGAAAAGAGATTTCATTTTTATCTTCCATTCAATAAAATATATAAGATCCAACTACTGCACTCTTAATTTTGTGAGGGAAATCTGAAAGAAGTGGTTAGGCAGCAAACTATCACAAACTCATTTGTCACAAATCACATGTATTCTCATGAACAACATTAATATGTTGTATTTACATAGATAGTCTTTCATTTCAAAGGATCCTGAAGCACTTGCACATACATCCAAAACAGAATAGTTTCATGCCTCAACTCAAAGACATCCTTAAAAATTAGCCACACATCTAGCATCTCTTTTTCACAACATAACTATAAGCTACTTCTCCAGCAATTCTGGCAGGCAAAATTCAAAAGCTCTCCTCTACTAGTAGCACAGGAAATTAAAAGCATCTCACAAATTACTCCAGTCCTTGCTATAACATAAAAGTCCCTCTGGGGCCACCTGACATACTCTTCTTTGATCTCCCCTTCCCCTTGTAAACCACATAGCTCTTACCACTCAAATTAAAAACACACAGCTTTTTCATCTCTAGTCTCTGCAATGGTAGCTTATGCATCTAAGTCATGCCTTGTAGTATTGTCAGCTTTACGTTGCTCCTATTACACAATGATTTGACAAAACTGTTCAGTGAAGACTCTTGTCTCTTTGTGAGTGATTTTCATTCATGTGTGGTCATTCTTATTGAACTTCTAGTTTGAAAACTTCTGACTACTTAGCTGCTTACCCTATATCCACTTCTTAGAGAGGTCAGAGATTCATGGAGTTTATAATATGTCATGTTATCCAGTAAACAAATGGTTTCTTCTTATTCAGAAGTTGATTGCACTGTACATGTATAGCACCTGTCACACTGTCCTTTCTTTTCTCCATCAAGTCCAGATGCTCATCTCCTGCAGGGGCCAAACACCTCATCATACATCAAACACTTCAGAATATTTTGCACAGTAAGCAAAATTTCCTTTCTCATCTCCTTAGTGGCAGAAATCTTCTTGCAGTTGTCTTACTAATTCTAGTGACAGTGTAAGTTTTGGTCATGACATTTTTCAACGTATTACATCCTAGGTATAAAATTTAGGCTCCTCAGCATCTTGCTCTTAGGTAGTAAAGAAATGAGGGAAAGAACAGAAAGACGCATCTCTCCTCTTGCATCACCGGTTATGCAACAAGCATGTCTGAAATCCTTACACGTTGCTAAGTGCATGCTCTGCTATAGCTAGGCAGGTATTTCATCTTCCCTACAATCTGCAAAGTGTATGCCTCCAGGGAAAGGGGGGGAAAAATAAAAAAAAGGGGGAAAAGAAGTAAAGTCAACTTTTCTTCATATTCCTCTGATACACTTAATTACATTAGGGCTTTACAAAACAAAGATTCAAGATGTTGAAAGGATTCTAGCAGAGCTGTGACAAAATCAACCAAACGGGAAAACTACTCATTAAGCTTTCTGTAGTTCTGCCTAATACTCAGCATAATCCCGCATCTCCCCAAAACCCTCTGGGCTCAGGACTAATGGAACAGAAGCAGAGATCTTTTTTGAGTCCCGCAGTGATGAACCAAATGTTATTTTGCTTTTTAGTATTTGACTTTCCATCTCAGGTCATTGCTCTAACATCAGTCAGACTCAAGAGAGTAACTAGAAGTGACATAATTTGCAAAATATACCCTGCAGCACAATGAAAAATGATGTAGTTAAATAAAAACAAACAATGTGTTGGGTAATTGGAAGCTGAACTTACTTATTACAAATTGAAGGACTTCACAGATCTAGTTAAGTGTAGCTTCTGAACATGACTAGCAAATAGAAAGGTATTTTGCTGTCTGTAATGTACTACATGCTAATTTCTCTACTTAAGGTACCTTGGATCATCAAAAGGTGAGAAAAAGAGCTTCAAAAATGTCCCATCATGATCTCTTCAGTTGCTGAGTCCCTGTCCTAGAGGCAGCACTATCAGCCTGCCCTTAAAAGGCTGTTCCAGCAGCTGACACTTGCTCAGCTGACAGGTAAAACCTGGTCTGCCCCTTTCTTTTTGGTACAGGTCAATGCATCAGAAACTAGAGAAGTGGTGCTAAGAGGGGCTGTTCTGGCATTAAGTAATTGTCATATACTTCTATGCCCAGGATATCCTCCACTGGGCTGCTGACCACAAGGAAATCATACCAGATGTACAGCTCTAAAAACCAGTAGCATATTCCAACTCAATCGTAATTACTATATTTTTTTATAATAACAAACTCCTGCCATTACAATTTCTTTATTTTATTACACTAACAATACGGTCTTCATTTATGTTTCTGATTGGTACAAATTTTCACTTTGAAAACTATTGCCAGTTTCAAACCAGAACAGGTAATTTACAAAAAATCACACAGTCACAGAAAATTGACAAAGTGCTCCCTGTTTCATAGTGAGACAGATTTCAGTCTTAATGAAATGAAAAGGTAACAGAAACAAAAGCAAAAGAACTCCAGAATTTGGTAACATGCTATTTAATACCAGGGTAGAAGTCATACCAAAGAGATTTTTGTAACATTATAATAATGGAACAAAAAATAAGCTATCAGTCAAATGAAACTATTAGCAAAAATATGACAGCTTTGTGCCATGGAATACTTTAATATAAAGACCTAGCTACTTACAAAAAGCTAGCAACAATGAACTAATAATACAATGGAGAGGTAACATAAGTCTCAGATATTAAGTGACCATTCAGGAACAGGCTCTCGTGTCTCACGCTGAAGATTTCATTTACAAAGATCATTTCTCCTCAGAGCTCTTTAACATCTCAACAATGTCTCTTTCTTTCCTTGTTATGGTCCTACTTTCTAATGATTTCTGTTCTGACCTTAGCAAGTTTTTGCATATTTCTTGCATATTTTATCAGGCTGGCTGCCAACCTTCAGCATTCCACTCCCTTTTAACAAAGACATCCAAAAACATCTTGTGCTGGATCCTTCTAGAAACTATTGTACTACCTGGGTTCTGATGAGAAGATATTTTTCTGTCCATTAAGAGAAACCAGTGTGTTCTCCATATGAGGCATTTGCTGTAATTAAAAGTTGGTCCTATTTACACCTACTTACTTCAGCCAACCAAATTTCAGATGTTTTATACATCTGTTTTATACATCTGTTATTTTTCACACAAACAATACAAAAGTAAAAACCCAGGTATAGATCTGTTATTTTTCACACCAAGGATACAAAAGTAAAAACCCAGGTAGGCAGGTAGACTCCTTAACCAAAATGTAGGTTTTACTTTTTTCTTAACACCGGTGCACATGTCAATTCTGGTATTTAAAAACTCCTTTGAAGTCAGTATACCTACTTCTGGTTTAATATGCAAATGTCATTGAGATCTAGCCTGAAAAACAGTAACGTTCTAGTCCCATTCAAAATGCTTACCCAGGAAAGAAAATCTGTCAAGAAAGGAATGAGGAAGAGGTATACATTAGAGTATCAAAAGAACATAGTGCTGCAGTTGCTAAATGCTTTCCAACAGAAATCTGCTACGGTAATTTCAATGTCATGGTTCAAGGGATTTTCTCTAAAATTCTTCTTGCTCCTGTAGGTACACCACTAGCTCTGAAAGCACTTAAAAGCTGAATCTTAGTGTCAACAGGCTAAAATGGGTGGCACTACACTTTTTTCTTTTTTTTTTTTTTTTTTAATTTGCTAATAGAAAGAAAAAATTAATCATCCACCCTTTTCCCTTTTAGAATCAAATTCAGACGCAGTGTATGCTGGTTGCTGAAGCTCTGTTTACCAGCTTTGGTACGAGGGTCCTGATCCCATTTCACTCAAAAGCAAAAATCCCATTGATACCAATGATGGCAGAATGTCATATACATAGCATTTAGATGCCAAAGACTCTAGTTATTTCCTAATGTGGATGGGTCTGAGCATTCAGAGCCACCACACCACTAATTTCCATCAGAAGCACGTGTGGTCTGGCCCTCTTAAAATCAGATGAAATATCCTTAAAATGATTACTGTTTTCAGAATTAGCACTATTTTTGACATTGAAAGCATCTGAAGTGGAAAAATCTTCCTTTTTTTTTTTTTTTCTTCCCCCAAAAGAACAGTCATCATTAAGAAAAGGAGGATTAATAAATGGCTTGAAATCTTTCAATTTCTGAAAGTCTTTTACTAAGTGACATTCTCTTCTTAGAAATCATTTATGTGAAGTATTAAATTGCCAATCGTTTGAGATCATGTAGCAGTGATCATTTAAACTGTATATGAGTCTTCTAGAGGAACAATAACTGGCATAGGATGATTTGTCTCTTTGGAGGACACTATTTTTACAGGTTTTTTGTGTGTGTGTTTTTTTTTTAAATTCCTTAGAGCTCCTGTGGCAGCTTTGCAGAGTGGGGTTCTGTGACAGACACCTCTATGCTATGTGAGCAGCAACAACAAGTGGAATTGAACTACGTCTTTTGAGAACAAGTTTTCTTTGGTCCCTACTGGTATTGGTTTAGAAAGATACCAGCTAGAAAAAAAAAAAGAAATGCTATGCACAAAATAAACCTTCTCATATAGCAGGAGATGAAAGAGAAGAAACAGGTACCAGCTCAAATCCATAGGCAGATACAGACCACAAAGTTTAAGCCTTTTGATCAGCAGTTTTCTTTGCTGACAGAAAATGGCATGAGAATGTCTTAAACTCCTTTTTACTGCTTTCCAACGTTTCTCAGAGTTCTGTGAATTGCCTCAGTGAAGGCATCCTAAATGACATTTACAGCTAAATGAAAGGTGGAAATACCATACAAGAACAATCATACAAGTCAGAAACTTATTTTGGATTTGTTTGTTACTCCTCTTGCATGTATTTATCTCTGTATCTATGATTTGAGTGATGGTAGGAGTTACATGTTTGAGGTGCATCCCAATATTCATTCCTTGAAAGTAAACTCAGTTTTGGTGCCAGCAGCTACGTCACAAACTCCTAAAACTTACATAAAGCTATCACATTTCTTCTTTTCAGAGAAAAAAAAAAAACACAACAGATCCCCAAGTTCACCACACTATGTCAAAAGCGTAGTAAATTGATCGTATTCTCCCTCACTTTTTTAGCCAGATGTAACCAGTCATCACACAAAAATATTGCCACGGTAACATCCAGTGATAGCAACAACAAATAGCAAAGACATAGGGAGAACGGTATTTATGTATGGTCCAGAAAAGTTTTACTCAGTTGGAACACTGCTGAGTGACTCTGAATAAGAAATTACTTAAAATTAGCAAATTTGCAAACAGCAGAAGAGAGAACAACTCAGCAATTTTTTCAAAGAACCATCTTCTCTGTTTCTTCCCATCTTTATGCACTTGTAAACCCCTTTCTCTTGTTCTATCCTGCTGTGGAGGTGTAGAAACTTTCCATAACTGCCACCTGGTATGTAAATCATAGCACATTCAAAACGTTGTAAACTTCCCAAAAAAGTGGAAATGCAGTTCGTTGTGAAACTATAACATCTGGGTGAGAAAATTATTCTTGCGGAAAGCGACACAGTAATTCCGATGTTTTTATGAAGAAAGCAGATCTGCCTGAGAGCTGATATGCTAGACGTCCAGGTAAATTCTACTGTGATTTATGCAACTAGTAACCCAAATATAGCTCGGACAACAAATTTGTGACAAGCTATGATAGCAGCTTCGAAGAAGATTACTTTCACTGTTGCTATTCAAGGAAAGAAACTGTCTGTTTGATCTTAATGAAGATCTTCAGAAATCAGACCGGTCTTAATGGATACAAAAATAACACCAAAGCAAAAAAGAAAAAGAAAAAAAAAAATCCAAAGATCAGTTTCATAGCTTTATCGTGGACTATCTCCAAACAGGGTATAGATGTACTGAGGTGACACAGACATTGATGGCATCAGGTTAGCAGGAGATAACAAACCAGTACATTAGGGTGTCTCAGTACGGATTTCAGGACAGTAAAGCATTGTCTCCTTTAGAAATGCAATACCCTGCACACCTGATATCTCACAGTGCAGATTGTGAAATGACTGCAGGCCCTGTAAGGGTCAATATGACACAGAAGCCTTTACAGGGATATTAATTGCAACCGTGGTCTCTATGTAAGTCAACAGTCTCTGCTATAGGGTTTAAATGGTGGATAAAAATAAGTAATGCCTGAGGGATTTTAATAACTAGCAGGCTGAAACTATTTCTGTTGTAATCTCTTTCCCTTAATTTTTACAACTCTAACACGTTCAAAATACGAAACATTCTGTTTTAAGCAGGGAAAAACAACATGCTAAAATTCTTCCTATTAATCTTGGATCCGAACATCAGTACAGAAGAAACACCTGACACCAAACCTGAGTGTATTACATAGGGATATTCAGAAGTCATTCAGTACTCAAAACCAACATGAATCTTTCTCTCTCTCTCACTTGCTCCCTGTCTGGGGAATAGTTATATCTCAGTGGGTGGAATTATGATGTTTGACTTGGCAGTGCAGTGGAAGCATCACATGGCTTATAATGAAGGCCCAGAGTGCTGTTGCTATTATTGGTAGCTGATTATGTCACTGGAATGTTCTCACATGTTAAGAGCAGGTGTCCCCACTGCTGCGTTATAAATAAAACCATTTTCAGTCAGAATTTGGGTTTAAAATGAAAGCAGCAGCAAGCAACCAGCTATTGCATCTCTAAATAACAGCATGTAGGCAATGAAAGAAAATAGGTAATATAAGATCACACTTAGCCATGAAAAGCAGGTGAAAGAGATTTTAAAAACAGAACATCTAGCAGCAAGCAGAACAATTTGAAATTAACAGCATATTGTAAGGGTATGAGTATTTAGACACCAGAAATTAGAAGGATCTAAGAAAACAATCTTAGAAAGCCATTTAACATATAATTAGGTTAAGCGTGTGTATTTGGAGAAACTTAAAACTAACGCAGAACCTATTCTCAGATTTTAAACCAAAGCCAATTAAACTCCTCCACAACTTGTGAAAGTTCTGTTAGTATTTCTGTTCCTCTGGGCATTTCTTAGTCCAAGCAGCTGAAGATTTAATATGGAAAGAGTAATAATTCTTCTAAGTTTTTACTGGAGAATTTGAGTTATTTATTCATGTTAAACTCAAAGGCAACCAAGTCAGTCTAGAAATCAAAGATCTCAAGTAGTCTCCAGTTCCATACAATATTCCACTAACTTAAGTTTGATCAGTAATAATGAGAATTTATCAGTAAATTTTTCATTCCAAGTACTGTCAAGTTGGCTTCTTAGGTTCAGGATAAAATGTCTGGGCAACTCATGGGAGAATGATATCTTAGGTGGGTAGTGGCGCACTCACTGGTGGTGTGAGAGACAGCTTACTTAAAGGAGAGCAAGGAAATTAACCCAGGATTCCCAGATGTCATATGTTTAATGAGAGTGTATTCCTCAGCATCTTGGAACTCTTTTTTTCAAGCTCTACCTTGAGAAATTTTCAAAGGTCTTGATTTCATGTCCATGGAAAAGGAAAAAGATCAAAATCATCACTATTCTTTTGCAGAATTACATAAAAGTTTCTTGCCTGGACTCTTCAGAATGTAATTTCTATCACCTTTCTCTGCTGCTCAATTCATCGAGCTTCCAATGAATTCTGGGATACTTTTACAACTATGAAATTATATACCTTTGCCAAATAAAGAAAGAAATAAGTACATAGATACATAGATTAAAAAATAAATCCATTTCATCGTCTTGGTTATAGTTTCCACTTATATAAACCTCTAAAGATAATTGAGCAAAACAGACCACTAACTTTGACCACCTTTAGCTGTTGTTTTTACTTTTTTAGAGTAAGCAAGGATGCCCTCTGCATGTCCACATGTAGCTTTAGATAACACAATGCAAGAGGAACAGTTATTCTCTCACAAATTCAGCTGTTACACCAGAAACAGGTAACATTGAATAACTTTCACCAATTTCCAAACAAGCCAAATGTCAGAAACAAGACAGTGAGTCGGTGCAATGCTTACTGCCAGGTTGCTACTCAGTCCCTAAGAGGAGGATTCTCCATTGTGTCTAATGGGGTGTCACATGCAATGTGTCTATATGAATAGTAATTTTCTGTTGAATATTGCTGACCGCCGGTCTTCTATCAGAACTAGAGGGAGGAGGAATCAACCCTGCATACCAAAAAAGCAGTCATTGGAATGAGAAAGGAAAGGAGGGCATGAGTGAGAAAACTGAGAGGGAAGCTTGAAGGGAAAACAAAGAATTGCTTGAATTCTTTCAACATAAAATGAAAAGAAATACAAAGACTGACTGAATTCCAGATCCTTGAAAATCCAAATCAGTTCCTAAAACAAAAGCCCAGATTGTTGACTGATCTAAATAAATGCAGCTTCATTGGCTTGAAGGGAACAGCATCGATGTAGACCAGCTGAGGTTTTGGCAAATCCTCCTGAGGTTCAATCAACACTAACAGATTCTCAGGTCAGTGGACACAGATGTAGAACATTTATTCCCCAAATGCTGTAATGACAAATAGATATAATTACCATTTTTTCCTCATTGCTCACCACAATAAATTTTCACTTATTTTTCACGCCAGAAAACTGTACACATTACCATCACCAAACCCATATTCTAGCAGACTCTGGGGGTTTCCATTGGATCTTGCCTGCCAGCTTCTTTTTGTGACTTACCACAAAAAAGTGCTGTACAAGGTAATGCAGAGGGAATTTCTGATAATTATCTGCATCAAGGAAATACAGTTGATCTGAATTAATTTAAGAATGAGAATATGATCTGCATCAACAGCCCTATAATTAGACATCTTCTCACAGTATCAGTACCAGAGAGATCTATCTTTTGTGTCTTAGCTGTAGGTCTAACCTTGGCTTGGAATAAAAATTTCTAGCAGAAAGAGAAGTTTTCAGTCTCACACATTCATTTAGTCCTTGGACTGTGCTCCGAGAATGCAAATTAGGCTACTGCTAGAGTGAATGACATCTGTGCAACTGGTAAAAACGCACATATAACTGAACAGATATCACTGACTTCTGTCAAGTCAGCAGTGATTCATTATGAACAAGAAGCATATGAATCCTGAACTACGACACAGACAGCGTCATGCCCTATAGCTTTGTTACCCAGCCCTTATGTGCTCAGAGAAGCCTAACAACTTGATCACGGCTGTGATGGATGGCAAAGCACTATCAGACTTGACTCTCTCTGTTAGTTCCCACCAGCTCATCTAATCATTCCCCAGAATGGAAATCACTCTGGACGATATATTTCTCTGGATATCAGGAGGCTTATTTCTCTGCCTTCAGGTCTGAAGAGAGAGTGAACACAGGGAGTGGAAATTGTGGAAAACCAGAATTATTACATTTTGCATAACAGATGAAGGGAAATGATGGAGGAGACGTGTTTTCAGTTCAGTTTTCAGGTGGGGTATTTCTCCACTTTCTTCTCTTCTTCACCTCTTCATAAAATATTGTTTCCTGAAGAGAAGTGAGGGACTTGGAGGGAACATACGAAATTAGTGCAAGCTTTCTGCATGAACTGACAACACTTCCAGGTAAATGAATTATGATACTGATTTTAACTCCAAGCATAGGTGACAATAACCATAGCACAGAGTTCACCACATACGTTACAACCGAAAAAAATTCCAAACCATAGCAAAATAATTCCACTGATTTTTTTCTGGCAGGAAGTAGACACATTTGGCCAAATCAAGATTTTGCTGGAGACAGTTGCATATGGATTATTCAGGAAATGATATTTTTTTTAAAGAAGAAAATATTCCAGCTGTAGTGCTTTAATGTAAGTATACCATGGTCATTTAAAAAAATCTAGTAGAGACAGTGAGGTGAACAATGGCAGCACACTTGGGCTCAGAGAGTGATAACCAGTGGTACCGAGTCCAGTTGGAGGCCAATAATTAATAGTATCCAGGGCTCAATATCAGCTCTAACACCGTTCAACATCTCCATTAGTGATCTGGGTGATGGAGCAGAGCACACCCTCAGCAAGTCTGCAGATGACACAAAACTGGAAGGAGTGGCTGATGATGCTGGGAGTTGTGCTGCCATCCAGAAACACCTGGACTGGCTGGAGAAATGGGCTGGCACGAAACGCAGGAAGTTCCAGGGCAAGTGCAAAGCCCTGGACCTGGGCAGGAACAATCCCAGGCACCAGCAGATGCCGGGGACCACCTGTAAATACATCACAGGCCTTTCACATGACCTGCGTCTTACAGTACAATTCAATAACTGGTCCACATCTCTAACAAATCTGCATTTTTCATAAAAAAATCTTCGTTCATTTTCCTTTTCAGAGTACACGATTAGAGAGGCTGAACATGCATTATAAGAGACCTCAGAATGAATGTATATTCATCTAAACCAGGTAGTCATCTAAACCAGGTAGAATTGCTAAAACACCTAACATGCATTGCTAAAACGTGTAATTGAATAAAAACAACACTAAATTATCATTTTCATTCAGACATAGGGAAAATGTATAATAGGAATCTGTTCAAATATACTTCATAGCAAATGAATAGTTTCTAGGGAGCCACGCAGTTTGATGGGGTTTTTCACTTGCTTATTTTCAATGTCAACAAAGGTAACAGTGTCTACCAAACATCCCCACCCTAACTCATATATGCACAAATAGGAATTGATAAGAACCTCCACCTTTCTGGCTTTTTAATGTTTGATTTCTTGTTCTACTTTCAGGGACTTATTAAAACCAAATAACAAGTGTTCAAAGAAAAGAGCAAAGGCAAATTCACATCAATTTGGATGCTTTTTGAAAGTGTGAATTCAAAGGCTACATACTTTGAGCTTTCAGTGCTCCACAATTAACATCATGTTAAGCTGCCATTATCCATGCATAACTTGGGAAACCCTCTGTTCTGCAGACATAAAATCTGTTTGAATTGAATCAATTTCTGCCACAAAAATAACAAAAAATATTGCTAAAAAACCCAACTTACTTCTAGAAAGAGAGCAAATAGAACAGGCAAATCTATACATATTATTCCTAAAGCTCCATTTTTATTTTTTTTTAACCTGTCTTGGATTTTATAAGAACATCTGATCTAATTCAGATTCAATTGCACCAAAGCCCCTGTTCTTTTCCACTCCGTTATATCCTTCTGTGCAAATAGACCATTCTCCTCTGAACTGCAGAAAGAGGCTTCCTGGCTACAAAGCTCATGCATAGATCTCATGCAACAGCTAAGAAGCAAGGCTTGTGAAAAAGAAATATGGATAAGCCTAAGCAATCTCTACCAGTTTGTTTCATAACCTGGAGATTTATTTCTCCAAATATGCTCTATGTGTTTTTGAGAATATTCTCTTTTAGAAATCTCCAGTAGTCTAGTAAGACAACTAGACCTTGCTCTCTAGAAATGTTCTAAATGAAATAACTTGGTGGAAGATGCACCTAATGTCCAATTTTAGGACTCTAAAAGGACTGCTGATCCAAGCTAGTAACATGTCAAAGGACACTTGTGATTCAATATAAGTAGACATACTTTGCCAGCTGGGTGTACACTGTCCCATGTTGTGAAACATCTGCCAGCAGATGTCTTCCAGTGTGCAGACTTCTAGTTCCAGCTCCAGTGTCACTCTGATGACCTCAACAAGCCAACCCACCAGAAAATGATGTGATGCAACATAAACCCAATGTGAACAATTACCACTGAAAAAGCTACTTTAAAGACAGATCTACTTTTCCAATCTTGATGTGTAAGGCTGATGAGCTTCCCCATTTGCTTACTCCTTGTAAATGGGTCAATGTATCACTTTGATAACCTCTGTTTTTTCTGAGTCAACTGACATTTCTAGGCAAAGAATATATGAGGTGAAAGTAGGTGAGCACAATATACTGCAACTCTATAACAGAAGAGTATTCCTGACATCTTAAATGTACCCTGGAAATACTAGAGCTCCATAGAGGCTCCAGACTCTCACAGGTTTGTGCACACTCAAACTGTAGTAAACAGACCTTGCTGTCTAACATTCACTGGTTTTTTCAGTCTTTGGTCAAGTCTCAGTCACCCATTGAACTAACCTGCAGCTCCTGGAGACCTGCCTAGCCTCCAAAGCAAAACAATCCTTTAGAACTGAGATCACAATCTTCATCGGCTTCTTTCAGCCAATGAAATCAACATGTAGCTGCAAGTTTAGTATCAGAGTGACTGGATTGCAGACCTGTTGCTTCAAGCTCTTCATTAGATAGATAGTGCATTGGACAGGTTAGTGTTTTTCTATTGCCTCTCACAGCATTCTCTTGCTCTGTGTGGTACTGCCTATCTCACTTTCAGCAAAAGTTACAATTCATGCCTATCTGCACAGAAGAATGAGTTAAAGGATATCAGTTGACAGAAAGCTCTTGAACTACAGATTGACATGCTTTTCTAAAACGCCTGAGCTCCCGGAGACAGCCTGTAGCCCAGAGAAGCTGGATCAAATATATTCTAAAGTAACAATAGCAAACTTTTCATTTAAGCTCTTCAAACTCAAGACCCCAAAAGAAAAAGAAAAATTTAGCTTGCCAGGTCTTTGAATCTACGCTTTCAAAGTTTTACTACAAGACAGGACTTTCACACTATTTAAAAAATCCCCCACACTTTATTGTATTTTCACATGGGATTCAACTCATAATTGGATTACAGAAGGAGCAAAGGAGTGATATTCCTGCTGCAGAACCTACACTCTCACCAAAACTACACAAGTATTTTTGACTGAATCACAGCAGACATCACCAGGAATTTATTTGATCTCTCCCTGTATCCTCCTCCAGAATAAACTCCTTGAGTTTGTTATTTCGTACAGAAACAGAAACACAAACAAAAATGTTACACAACTAGGAAAGTATTCAAAACTCATAAATATATCTTCCTGACAAAGTGAATTTTTTTTCAAGAGCGGGTATCTTAACATCAGTCTTTTTTTTTTTTTTCTTCATTCTTTTTGACTTTAATACAGCCAAATAAAAGGAACATATGTTAACATACTTGAGCCAAAATTGAAGTAAGTCCTTATGGTCACAGCTTACAACCCAGGAAAGATATCGCTATAGTGCAAATAATTCCAAAACAGGCAAATGAACACAGGAACACACAACACTACAAAAATTCCTGGTTCTCGTGTAGATTTGTAAAGTATGGTATCAAAGAAATTTTCATTTTCATGTTAAGGATGGACATCGTGATTGCCCCCTCTCCAGGCAGTCTCCAGGCTGGGTTACACCAATCCAAACCTACGGGTTGTCTAGCAATAATTGGTATCAGCATTTGGCCTCTCATAGTAAAATGACAACAGATCTATAAAGGATGTGGCTTGCTTTGTGACACCAAACGTGTGACAGTCTTCATGGTGCAATCCCACTTCTTTGAAAATGACTGTGGAAATCTCACCTGGTGTGTTCTAGATCGACATGCCTGGGGTACAAAGAACCTTCCAGTCACCCAGTAACTATGCCACCAACATAGCCAGAGATCTGCAAATCAAGCAGGCAGTTTGTTTCATATATGTCCTACTCTCACATCATTGTTGGTAACAAATAGTCCTGTAACATCAAATTAGAGTCTCAAATCACAGCCATTTTAGTAGCTGATCTTTGTTACTGGCAGCTGACAGTGTTAGAAATTTCTGTTTTATTGTAGACAGGTAAAGCAATTCTGTGCAACATCTTTATATAATGCTGTGATACGTGTATTGCCCCCATTTTGACAGGTAGATAGTGACTAGAAGCTACTAAGCAGAGTTAAATATCATGTTCTTGATACTTAACAGTAGTGCATAGACAACCACAGTACAGTAGCAGAGGCAAAAAGCATTAAAACCATAGTTTTACCACTTAACATAGCAGAACTGTAGAGATTAAATGTATTGAACAACATACTTATATAGGAAGATGCCATTTTTACAAAAAAAATTATAATCAAATCTGTTAGCACATTTTGGAACTTAATTAAGGCAAGATATTGGAGAAAAGTCACCAGTTGTGATAACTCAAAGTATAAATTAATCTCACCAAAGGAAATTTTTAGGAATGTTCCAGATACATCCAGTGTATCTTCATTTTTATTTTGTGAAAGTCATTTGGGAAATACTTCCTTGCTGGGGTGGGGGGAGAGGGGCAAGGCAGGAAAGTGGAATTTTGCCATCCGAACGAGACTAGAATATAATAGAGTGATAAAATACCATTATATACATTGTAGCTCATTAACAAGGTATTAAAAACATAGCCAAGAAAAAAAAACGGCAGCAGAAACAAATATAAATGAATCTTTAGTACAGAGGAACAAAGTTAATTGTGGAGAGTTTATGGAGTTTGGAATAAATGATACCGGTCTGAGTTTAATTCATTACAGAGCTTATCTCTGCTCAGCTGTGAACTTAATCTCAAAGTGAGTATACTCTCCACACTGCTGCTCAAACTTCCAGCAGATTCATTTCTGATTTACCAAAACTGCCTTTTGAGAAGAAAACCTTCTAGAAAACTCCATAAGATCCTCATATTTATGATAAGGCTAATACAAACTAAGTAATATTTTCACATGAATAAGAAATACCTAGAGAAAAGAACCTTCAACATGGAGTTTAAAAAAAGGCAAAAGAAAAGCCTTTTTTTTTTTTTCCTTAGGCTAAATCTGACTGATTTTACATGACAAGATACAATGGTAATAGTCATCTGGTTATTTAGGACAGAGAACGCGTGCTTCATTTCAGCAATACTGGTTTTGCAACTGAATAGAAAAAAGGAAGGACTTAAGCAGCAAGCTCAAAGGTTTGACCAAAGAGGGAAAAAAAAATAAATAAGCCTATCAAGCCTCTCATTTTTTCTAAACGATAGCATTTAAAGGTCTATAGAATATGAATGAAGTCTGGCTGTCTGGTCCAAGCAGCTTCTAGACATCGTAATCCAGGAAATGGCTTTCCTATACCAACCTCAAAGTGAAAGGCTGAAAACAACTTGTATTAGATGCAGCTCAACTAGCCTCTAAGCGTTCTTTATGTACAGGAAGATTAGAGATCAGGCAGCTACAGGTATCTAGACCTGCTTTATGTGGGAAGAGATCTAAGATCAGCAACGCTTGATACTGTTCAAAAATGCACACCATTTTAATATATGACCCAGCACTAGCCAGGTACGCAAAGCGGGTACTGATGTACTACTATTTCATTTAGAGTAAAAAAAAGTTGTGAAGCTGAGCAGGAGGCCTCTATTAGAGGGTGTTTTCCTAACCCGAGTCTATAAAACAAAAATTGCATTAGGAAAGAGATACATGACTCCAGTGGATATGGAGTCATGAACCTTTGCATTTATAAATCCCCAGTTCAAATATTTCTTCTCAGTTGTGAAAAAGCTAGTGCTATTTGGTTTCCCTTTTGGTGGCCCACGGGAAGCGAGTTCATAGTCTCAGCCAGGAGAACACTGTCCATATCAGTAGATGATGGCAGCAAAGATGCAAGTACTGAAAGCGCAGACTGAACCGAGACAATCAGCTCAACAGGGAGCCCATATACTGACAGAGGAATTAAAACAAAATCTGCACCTCTGTGTATTTTGGTATGAAGATCATTGAAATAAACTAATTCGCTACAAGTATCACAGTCATCTTTTACCAATATCACAAATACATAATTGATAGTGTCACATACTAATTAAATAATACTTCTCCACTGCCACTAAGAAATCAATTTACTGAGAATTATTAGCAGATTGATGTATATAGAAATGAAGGCAAATGCCATGGCTGCAAATTTGGTCACAAATAATAGATAGTGCATATAAAATAGTACGCAAAGCTAGCAGGTGCCTGTAATTGCAGAAATATTTATAAATATTTATAAAAATGGGTTCTGTTTACATACTGCTGTCTCCCATTAGGGTTTACAAAATGGAAGGGGAAAAAAACTCAGATCACCGTTCCCTTTTCTTTTTCTTCACAGATGTTATCAGACAGGGTACGTGCGAGTTGAGCATACTACCTGGCAAAAAAAAATATTTGGAAAAAAAGAGGCAGAAAAAATTAGGAACTGTTCTTTGGCCTTCCTCTTTACAGTTTTAAATGACAGATGACAATTAAGTCAGTGGCAGAAGCTGTGATTCTGGAAGTGGCAGCAGAGGCAGGATCTGGTTAAAGATTTTAACAAGAGTTGATAGCTTCACGCTGATTTTTGCCTTTCATCAATATCAAGACATTTGCCTTGTATTCATGTTGCCTCTGTATTTATCACCTTTATTTCCTATTCTATATTTCAGACTCTTCATTTAATGATATCTGTTTGCAGATGATGTTTTTATTGCAGTGGATGTGGTTTTATTTGTTTGAACAGTCTGGTAAAATTCACAGAGGTTTATGGCACAAAATAAATAGAGTTAATTAACTTTTATCTGTAATATATAATCCTTCTGCACTGAAACTTCTTCCTCTAGCACTAAGTCAATCAATTTGACCCATTCTATATTTTAACTTCAATATAAAGCTCTGTAAAGGACTAGAAACCGAAGCCAAATCTGTAAAGACATGAGTGGGACTTAAGTGTTGATCCAACACATGAATTAATCACTGATCTTACACAAAATTGCTCTGTTGGCTCTAACGCATTTTCAGATTTTTGAATCTTTGTGTTGTCAGGTCATCCTTCAACCCAGACACAGCATCTAGCCAGCATTTTTGTTAATTAGGATGAAACGCAATCCTTCTGACATGCCAGGCTGAACTCAAATTTCTACCTGTGACTGAGCAGTGTGTAGGTCTAGCATCAGATAACATGGAACCAGAGTCTCAAGCTCCAAAATGAAAAGGCAAGGGACTGGAAATACCCATAAAATCCTGGGCTAGTCCCCTGAATTAGAGACCTTTCTAAAGAGGTATCAAAGTTCATTGTAAGATCCAGGAATGAAAGCCATGAGTTTCCTGAAACTTCACGGAGTAATATGTGTTTCACTTTGATACAGGGCCTTCTATGAGACGAAGAGAATGAAATCTCTTTGACAGCAGTTTAGAGGATCTATGGAGAATCCTAATGTTTAAATAAGAACTTGCCAGAATTTTCCATCCTGTGTACATCCACAATTCTGCTTTAACAACACAAAAATCATTTGCCTTAAGCCCATCGTGAACAATAAAATAGCTACACGTACTGCAGTTGTGTGGGCCTTCTTACAGCCCCTTTTCTAAATTGAGACCTCCCTACATAGTTCCAGATTTATCTGATTTATCTTTTTCTGCATCCTGTTGCACTGTATGTCATGTGTGTGTATAAAACACACACATACATAAAAATTTATATAAATCTTTTTTATAGAGCAAAATCTCCCCAAAGGCAGCATCCTGTAGACTCTAAATGAATTTATTTTAATCTAATCTTCATCTGTAATAGTTTTCTTGACTGCAGCCATCAAGGAAACATCTTGGCAGGTGAGAAAGAATAAAAATGTATAACATTGGTTTCTAATGGTTCCTATGCACTAATGTAGTTTTGACTTTCCAATACAGAAATGCCTGGAAAACCCATGAAATATGATTGGGCTTGAAACTGACCTCTGATATAAACTTAGATCTGCACAGCTGAGAGTTCTCTAAAATACCAACATAAAGATGTCAGAAACTCCTTAAAATATCATTGAAATCATTGAAGCAAAGTCATCTAAAGTCAAAGCTGAAGTAGAATTTCCCTGTATAACCAATTCACCAAATGGAAAGCCATTTCTATAACACTTTTCCTTTTATCCTCAGAACATAAGTTTCAAGTCATCCAAAGTGGTTTTCTGTTAGGAATTACTTAGACCACAACCCCCTAGGAATCTCCCTGTGCTGTCAGATTTCCACTCCCTGTTGCCAAACACAGTGCCTCGCTAATTGCCTGGGGGTACAGTGCTTTGCTTATAGCAACAAATTATTTTCTTGATGGAATAGCAGGATTTGCACCTGCAGACACTCAGCTTGGGAAGCCTGGCGAGCAATCAAACAGGGCAGGTGGGGAGCTTATCTGCCCAGCAACCTACAGGACAGGGCTCTGGAAAGCCAGGAAGCCTGTCAGATTGCACATCAGCAAGCAGGCAGCTAGCTGGCGAGGTGGCTGGCTGAAAACCAGAAACCAGGAGAGGTTAGTCCATGTATCTCCTTAACCTGACTTCTGTTAGCAATCCTTGATGAATCAACATACTCAGTTCTGTGGGACTGAATAAGAAAGTATATTAGGGAAAAAAAAAATAATAAAAAAAGCTACCAACAATTTTCCTACATCCCTGAGCCCTCAGAAAGAAAATCAGCTCAAGGTTAAGATGACGTTTCTTGCAGATGTTGCACTGTGGAAAATATGTGAGAGCAGAGCAAGAAGGTAACCCCAGCGGTACTCTGCTGGTGTGTAATATGATGTCTGCACCACACTGGTCAAGATTGCTCTTTGAAAGGACACGGCTGTAATTCACATTTGCTCACACACCTCATAAAACTGCAGAGCTGTGTTACTTACAGTAACTTACACTTCTTCTTTTGACTACTAAAGTCAGTTTGATTTTAATTTATTAACTGAAAGGCGGTTGATAGTCACAGATTAGTCTTCTCTGGGAAGAAGACTAACACTGTAGAACCCAAGCAGTGCTTGGTTTGGCAGAGAATAGCTCTGCTACCAAACTCTGCTGTTGGACAGATGAACCAGAATAGATACTAAACTCTGGTTCTTACTGCAAGTGGTATTTTTCAGAGCCACAGGCAACTGTCAGTCAGAGGTTCAGATCACACCAAACTGTGTGTGACCACAATCGTGTGTATGACCACGTGAGAAAGGTTTTGCCTCTTCTGTTACTCAATAGGTTTGCAACAGGCCCAGCTTGTGGTGTTTTGCCAAGTTGATCTGCTGTAGCTGGCAGTAGAAGAGAAACTGCTTATGTTTTTACTGAGCTTTCATGCTGGCTGCTTCTCCCAACTTAGACTGGCATAACATATTCTGACTTGAAGAAGCAGCTACTGAGGATGGAATTTTCTTCCATGAGCATCATTAGATCAAATCTCTCTCAAACTTTGAACAAACAAAACATGCATGGAAAAATATACAAAACAAAGATTACATAAATACATTACGGTTCAGTGTTAGTTTTTGAAAGGTGTCTCAATAAATATAGAGTAGAAGACACTCATGTAGTGCCTCCCAAAACCCCTCTCTCAAAATAAGCACTTATCTCACACTGTGTTCTAAACATTTCACTTAGTCATTGCAAAAGCATTTGAATTTAACCTGTAAAGACAATGATTGCAAAATTATCAAAACAAAGAATAAATTAAGAAACAACACCAATAAGTAAGATTAAAAATAACTGAACCGAGCAGCTTTTCCAGCCTCCCTCCCTTCCCGCCCACTCCAATTTGGGTCAACAAGGAATACATGCCAAGAGAATGTGCTGCATTCACATCAAGAAATCAAATTTATCATCAACCATTTTGATCACAGTCACATCATGAAGTATTGGTCCAACAGCCCTCCAAAATTACAATCTTATATTTCCTGAAATAAGATGCTCTTACTCCTAGTACATTAAACAAGAAAACAAAATTGGAAGAAAAACAATATCCAATTCATTAGAATCAAAAATACAGATTTTAGTCACTTTGATGGCTATATATAACAGCATCGCTACCTTTCCAGAAGAGTTCTTTTAGCGAAGAACAACCATACAAGCTGTTTGACAGAACACATATCAACTCAATACGTAAGCTGTTTTCTTCTACATGTTGTACTTGAACAATGGTGTAGTAAGAATTCAAAGGCATAAAAAGAATGGAAAATCACCATTATTCAGCAGCTATCGGTTCTGATTCAGAGTTCTGAATGAAGGAACGGAAGTGAGATAATTTTATGGACAGTGTTTTTAAGCATAAACAAAATGTGAAGCTAGACTGAAAAGAAAAGCATCCACGATGATTCTAGGTTTTATAAGACTTCTGGAATACTGTCATTTTCACCCTTTGTCATCTCTGTCGACTATCTTGCCCTAGTATATCTTCTGATTAGAAAACCAGAATGGGAAAATGCAGGGTAATTTCCACTTCCCAGTCCCACTTGTCACTGCAGGTAGGGTACTGCTCAACACAGAACTTTACTGGTTCTCTTCTTAAAAATCAGAAGAAAACAAAATACAGTGTGAAGACTTAGTATTAAGAAATCGGTAAAAACTTGAACATTTGAAAACCAAAGTTTTACATCAAAGATCTTTTGAAATCTCTAAAAACTTTTTCCACCTGAAAATTGTAATTGCATTTTAACACTGTAGGCAAGACACCTTCATGAGAACCGGTTTCCATTTCTGACCCCGATTCTGCCTCTGTTAGGAACTTATGGTCAAGGAATTGCACCTTTCCATGTCTCAATCTACTTTCACATAAAACAGAAAAATGATTGTAACCCACTTTGATAAGGTTATACCTTTTCACTAGTATTTTAAAAACTCAACCTGCCAGGCAGCCAGTTCCTCATCCTCTCTGGAGTTTTTTCACTGCCTCAGGCAATAGACATCATTCAGTCTAGTTTTCTGTGGGATTTTTAAATCTCAGAACCTGAAGTTCCACAGTATTACAGAGCAGAACACTTTAGGTCCCTGGTGGGGAACAAAATATTCACCCATAATATAAAAAAAAAAAAAAAAAAAAAAAAAAAAAAAACAAGCAGCCACTAGACTTCAATGGCATAATATTAGGTTTGGATTTCTTAACTTATCCTTTTCTTTCTGTTCCCCCTCTAACAACAATCTGTTCATTTGAGATTTATAGTTGGCAAAATCACCTACATTTCAATAAAGTAAGGGAAACAGGAAATAATTTCAAATTTACTACGACTACCTAACTGCTATTTTTTTTTAAAATACAATTCACTTTCTATCTTGTAACAACTGCAGAATGTATGAAGTATTGAAAAAGCTGTAGTTGTAGACATACTACTGACTTGAACTCAGCAACTTAATTTCAAAGCCATTCCTTTTAAGTTTATCATGCTGAAATGTCTTCATCCTTAGACTCTACCATTATGTACTGAGTACAGTAAGAGCTACCGTAACTCCAAAACGGTAAGAGGTCTTAAAACTCTATGAAATTACAAGGCTTTCCCCCTGCTTTCCCCAAGCTGACTATAAGTTCTTAGATAACATGAAGAATTCAGAAGGTTCTTCAGGGACCTTCTTATTCCTCATTATTCCCTAAATCTAGGAAAGTTCTAAGAATTATTAAATATTTTTGTGCCCCAGTGCCCTCCAAATAGCCATAGGATGCTTATTTCAGATCATAAGCCAGGTGAACAATGTCTCTTTCAACTGCATGGCCAAGTCTTTTACCAAAAGCATCAAATGTAGGCTTTGTAAGAGCAAAGAATGCAGTTCATCTGCTGATGATCACTCCTGAGTGGCCTAGATGTTTGAACATGGTAAGATACCCAACGCTTCAGGTTCCTCTGAAAGTCTGTACTCACATTTGCCAAGCAACATGAAGTAAAAAAAAGTCTCAGTGTCTGCTTTGCCTCACAAATATTTACCTAGAAGTAACAGGCTGTCTGCACTTTCACTGCGCGCTGGAACAGATTCACTGAGTCTCCCTGCCTGCTAAATACAGAGGTCAGATAATTTCAAGTGTGTCCATATTAGACAAAGAAGCCTCTGAATAACTGAATCCTTAGCACTGTGACAATGAAGCAACAAGCAATTTCCATTCTTTAAATTCATCTAAGCTATTTTCTCTTTTCTAATATATTTATAATAAAAATGAGAACAAATTTTCAGCCTTTAAGTTTTCCCTGATACATCAGCGTCACTAAAAACTTATCAAAACCAACATCCATTTGGAGCTGATCTAACATCTTCAAGTAAGAAAGCAGTATGGGGTTTGAGGTAACCTGTTTATTTTGCTGGCAATTCATTTCATAGTAAACTAGCTCTATTCACTAGTCCATGAACATCACATACATTTACACTCCCATTTCATGCTGCAGTACATCAATCTGACACCGTCTCTCAAGGGGAACAGTCTATATGCAGTCCAAATGGCTTTTCAGATGAAAAATAAGGGCAATAGCCCTTTATCTCAGGAGACTTGGGTTCAAACCCTTGATTAGGTCACAAGTTAAAATTTGTTTGGTGCTCTCGTCCTTCTTCACATTTGTGCACCTCACACAACTGCTCCTCACTCAGGACCTGTGTGATGTGACTCAGTCCCTGCTCAAAGGGAGGTTGCCCAGTCCTACAAAGGAGGAGGATGCCATCAGCCAGGGACTCAGGTGTGTTGGATGTGAACACAGAGGAAAAAGGGGAATACTAAAGAGGAGAAGAACAAATAGGGAAAAACTCAAAAGCCTCATTGGGTTTTGGCATTTCCCTTCTATTATCCTGATGTAGCCAGTATCTTTCTGTTATCCTGGCCCTTTTTTTAGAAGTGCCAAAAAACATGTTGAGGCTGAGCTGCATTTCTGACAATTAACAGACAGTGAAGGGCCTCCTCAGGTGCCTCGGTTACCTACAGACGATATAGAACAACTGCAGCATGTAACTGGCTACTCACAGAACAAAGCCAATGGGCAAAATCATACTTTAAACGTTTTTGTGATGATGATTAAAGAGCCATCTTTTTTCAGACCTACATACTGACATTCAAAACTACCTGAGAAAGAACTGCCACCTGTCAGGAGCAAAAAAAATGATGAGTTGGTAGCAGAATTACGGTCATGCAATGAAAACATGGGCTTGGACTATTTACCTGAGGCTCTTTGTGGTTTCCAGCTTTGAAGATATTCAGTCAGCTAGGACGGACAGTCTACAGTCTTGTTATTCCTGCTCAGAGCTGTCAATCCACACTAACAATGAAAGACTTCCCGTACTTTGTAGAACGTAGCAGTAAATCAGTGCCATCTGCATAGAATACAGCAGCACCATCTGCATTGTAAAGGTCTTACTGAAGTACATTATTGCATTATGCCAAATCAATAGCAGGAAATTGTCAGAAACTCTGGTGTTCACCCAACTGCATGTTAATTTTTAGCTTATCCTACTTTCTGCTGTATGAAACTATCTTGGTGTTCTTATGGATATATAAAAAAAAAAATGACATTCAATTATGAGTGAAGTGTGTTTTACACTCAAATCCACATAAGATACTTATCTTAACAGTATCTCTAAGCAAAAGAATTTGACTGCAATATAAATTGTAATGTGTTTATTCGCAACCATATTCCTGTGAGACAAAGTAGTGTATTATCCCCACTTCACAGATGGAAATTGAAGCACAAGGCAGAATAACTTGCCCAAACCTGTACAATAGCAGTTCTGAAACAAAGTAGAAATTTGAACCAACCAAAAAGTAGACCAGCCTCTCTCTTTGGTGTTTCTGAGCTGAACTCTTACTAGACAATATTAAATATCAGTTTCTCAAATATTATACAATAAACAAGCAAAACTATGTGAATGACTAAATTATTTAAAAGGCTAAATCAAAAAGCATGTCAAAAAGAAAAGAAAAAAACCTGATAGCTACTGTGAAGAAAAAAGACAATTTCCAACAAAATTATCTTCACAAATCCTTACACTTTTCTTTATGCTGTACATGATTTCGGGAAAAAAAAGGTATGGCAAAAAAAATAGCATAGATATGAATTTCCCCCCAAACCTACTTCCTTCAACAACTGGATTTTATTTCACTTATATTCCCACTTGACTTGCACATGTGTGTGTATACATAAAATTTTCTGTATAAAACTTAAACAAAGGAATAGATGTTTGACATACTAACTGACACTTGACTTTGCTAGTGCTCCTGCATCTAGCCAGCTGATGACTGGTTGCTTAAATATTCCACTAACAAAAACATTGATTTTTTTTTTTTTTAATATGTAATCTGCAATTAATTACATGAACCACTGGCTATGCTACTTACACTAATTAAACTTCAATAGACACTATTTTGCAATACATGTTAACTAACATGCAACCCATTTTCTTAAATAAGGCACTTCATTAAAGACCGGTGCTGAGATCATTGAAGTGTTTCATCTTCAGTACTGCATGCAACGAACAGCAAAAGGAATATCATGTCTTAACAGTGTGAATACCTGGATTGTACTCAGGTTGTATTCAATCAACTACTGTCCTTGCCCAGATCTCGTCTGTTAAACAATCGGAAAGATATAAAATCCATCTGGGGCATTTGAACCAAATTTTGTATTATTTCATATATTGTGACTTACAACAAACAGGTGACAACAGAGTATATTGTAAGACCAGGGTAGATTTTTCTGAAACATTGTTCTGATCCTATTTTGAGACTACATTCTCACATTTAATGTGTCATTTTTCTTTATTAAGAACATTCAGGGACAAATTTTCCAGAAGTGTTTAGGTACGTAGTGATGCAGACAGGCAAGCTTGCTTTATTTTTCAAAATCACTTAGGCAGGTTAGACAGCTAAATCCCACTGAAATCAGGGGAAGTTAAGCATCTGACTTAGGCACTTAAAAAATTTAGCCAATTCTTATTTGCATTTTCAGGCTTCTAATCATCTTTGAACATCTGTGTGATAAGTTTTGATTTATTTAGCCTGATTCCCTGTGTGTGACTTTCTATCCCCTCACTGAAAGAGCATACCACACTGAGCAATTTGTAGACTTTTCCTGCACACCTTGTTAAGAGTGAAACAGATGACAAGCTTTTCTTCTATAATTTGATTTTTCTTCTTCCTTTCAATAGGTAAAGAGACAGCGTGGACCAGTGAATAATACAAAAGGTGTTTTACGCTAAAAATCTGCTCATTGGCACAACAGGCTTTTTAATAAAGTTTACTTTGTTTTAACAAAAAATAAAGAGTGATTTCGTAAAAGCTGACAAAATACAAAGCACTCAATGTATGACTCACCTTATTTTGCTCATTTGTTTTGCCGTATCTGTTTTAACTGTGAAAGGTATTCACCATCAGATTTTTCTAAACTAGAAAATAACAGAGTAGTTTGGCTTGCTTAATTTTAAGATGATGCTCTACAGAAAAGAAATTCAGAGTAAGTCACAACGCTCCAGTAGGTGAATTGCTCCAGCTTAATTACTTTTGAATCCACCAGAAAATTTGCACCACGTCTAATTTAAAACAGGTGAGATCTCAAAGAGAAGTTCCTGTAAGTACCCTGAAAATTGACAGCTGAGACACAGAAGAGACAACCCAATAACTGTTGCCACTAACAGAAAGACTGGAGGTGAGTTCTACCATTACCTGTGTTCCTTTTGATCTGCAGAGGTGTGTGGCTGCTGCCTGGCCAGGGGAGGACTGGAAGGGCCTGGGGGCATTGATGAAGGTGGCTGTCTAGAAACACTATGGGGAACAGAGGTGCTAGGAGGCAGCCAAGGTAGGAGAAAGGTAAAAAAGCAAATATATTGGAAACCAGCCTTCAATAGAGCAATTAAACATCACCAAAACATAATTTTCATCAAATGACTTAAGGTTTTCCCGAGAGACTACTTTTGGGTCACAGATATGGTTTTAGTCTGTGACAATTCTGATTTTTTAATTTCATTTTTAATCAAAAATACCTTCAAATACTTTTAAAATACCCAAGAGACTACCTGGGTTTTTTTCCCAAATGGTTGTTTTCCTTTTTTTTCAAAAGGATTTTTTCCAGTATACAGATCTTTTCATTAGAGAGAATGAAATGAAAGAATTGGCTGCCTCTGATGATTCATAATTGTACATTTTGTGGCTTCAATGACAGGATTTTTTTCTTTTGTAACAGGCATTAATTTATCAAAGCAACACAAGTCTAAAGCTGTCTTTCTACATGTGCATGGCACAGTTTATCTCAAGGTACAAATTTAATCATTTCCCATCTTATGTTTACATAAAAGGAACAGTGAGGTCCAAATGTAAGACGTTATATATCATAAAATAATAATCACTCTAATAGGTGGGTGCTGAAGTTGATTACTGACTTAAAGCTTGTAGAATAAATGTACTAGAAGGCGGCTAGAATCAAGGAAAGATACATAGAATACATCAAATTTAATCAGTCAAATGTATCCCTCCAGGCTACATTGCCTGACCTAAGCTTTCCACCGGGAAACCAGAGTTCAGAACAGTATTTCTGAAATGTAATTTCAGGTGCAACAAAGTCACATTATAAAAGAAGCATGGAAGCCATTTCTCATGCTGCGATTTGCATGGCTCAAGAAGCAAAAGGCAGACAAGTTGTCCACCCTGAATCTATGGTAAAATAACCTATTTCAGAATGCTCAAAAGCCTCTAATTCCATTTGCCCATAGCTGTAACAGTGTATTCTCAAGAACCATCTTTAATTGAGTCGTATCTCTGGCAGGGACAGCAAAAAAACTTTCTGGAAAATTATGTTTTCTAGGTTTCCCCAGAAAGTGTTTAATATGCTCAAGCCAAACAACTACACGAGCTGTAGACAAGTTTCTGTATGATTTTTAAAATTGCTGATTTAAATTAAAATGAGATAATCCTTCTTTCCTCAAGAAGTGGTTCTACTAAGTAGATGGCTGTAACTGCTCGGGGGGGAGAGAGAAGGGGGGGCGGGAAGAAAAAAAGCAAGACATCTCTGATCACCTGGGTAGTCTAGGATAACAAGGCATTTTCCTCTGTGCAGGTATGTGAGAACTCAACAGAAAAACAGGTGCAGCACCGAACCTTATCCAGCATGACAAATTATTTCAAGGAAAATGAGCTGGAGCTGCTAGCCCGTTAATTTTGACATTATTGACTACTTTAACAGAAAACACATTAAACAATCTTAGCTCTCAATTCACAAGACCTTTGGTAGGGGGTTTATATTAAAATTTTATTATGTTCTTATACATTTTGTTTAAGCATGGTTCTCTAAATACCTTAATTGGAATAAAGAAAGGGATGACATAGTAAATAAATACACATACTACTATTTTTTTCCTAAGTATCTTGACAAAAAGGTCATGACTTAATCTATAAATTCCAAAATCTCTAAGAACTCCTTAAAATTCTTTCTATATGGATAATATAATCTTATCAGTCAGTGCTACATCATCCTCCCAGAAGCCCTGGGTTTGGCAATGCCCTTTTAAACCTGCTGTATTTTTTACTTCCCCTCCCCATTTTGCTCCTGCTCAGACTCAATTTATAATAGACCATACTCAGAAAAATCTTATTTGACTAGTCAAGGTCCTTTCCCTCTCCCACCCCCAAATCTGGGTTTTATTAAAGAGAAAACATTGCTCAAGCAACCTCACACTCAGCTCTCAGCATAAATAATTTAACCACAAACTGACTCGGTTGGCTATGCTTACAGAATCAAAAGTCATCCCACCTAGTTTATTATGGATAGGAACTCCAGAGGGGAGAAGGATAGAGCAGATCCAGCTTATAGCAACACTGCCCAAGAAGCCCCATCCCTACTTTTCTCTACAGAGTCTCTGTGGGTCTGATGCCGAGGAGCACATCATCAGAGCAACTTCCACTGCTTTCTGCCAGTAATCTGAGTGCCACTACATCTGAGTTTCTGCCATGAAAGATCATTTCATCTCCCAGAGGATCAGAGCACAAGAGGTTCTTGAAGACAAGTTTGAATGTTCTTTGTTTAGACCTAATTTAGCATTCGCATCAACATTAACTTCTTCCTGCACAGCACTGTTTCCAGTGTAATTGCTTCTGCTGTGTTCCACTGACTTACTGTGCAGTTAGACACTTTCATAACAACTGTAACTGAGCCAGAATAGTTTCCTGACAGACTAATTACTATTTTGTCTATAAAGTCCTTGTACTATAGAGAACAGAGCTAAATATTTTTCTTCTAAATGCAAGTTTTGCACAGAACTCAAAGGTTCTTCTTGCTGTTCAGCATATAAAAATGTTGCAATAACTAGGTGCTGCTTTTTATATTTCCTTATGTATGACGGGAGAACATATTTGACTTCCATTCATAGAGAAGTTTCTCAGGTCAAACTCTTTTCACAAGGATCCCACTTCTCTAAGGATAAAATAGGCAAAGGAACAAAGCCCAAGCAGCGTAACATTCACCATCATTAATCAACATACATGAGCACATATATATGCATGTGTATTTACAGATATTTATGTACATGCATACATATATATATGTGTATACAAAAAGCTGTCCCAGAACATTTCTGCATAAAACCATGTACAAACAACTATACGTACTAGGCAGGAAAAAAAAAAAAAAAAAAAACCACCAAAAAGTATGAAGAATCCGCAAACAAAGACTTGGCAAAGGATATTCAGTGCAAGAAAACCTTAGTACTTTAGTTGATAGCCACCATGAAACACCGTACAGCTGAAAACCATCATGGTCTCATGTGTGTACCAGGGACAGACAAACACTACCCCCTTTCCCAGGGGACACAACTAACTCAGATTCTTTCAGAGAATAGCAATAAGCCCAATTCTAAGCCTATCAACATTAGTTTGACTCATCTGGAGCCCACAGTAACATGATTTCTAATAGTCAAACTTCTGGCTTTGAATTAGAAGTACACAGTTTTGCTCTTGAAAATTTTGGACTGCAAAACATCAAGACAGACCTGTCCCTCTAGTTCAATTTCTATCAAACGCAGATGAGAAACCCTCACCATATGACATAAACATTGACAAGACCAACTCACCTCAATGTACAGGGCACCAAGGTATTACAATGAAGACATAAGGTGAAAAAACACACAGTAGCAGGAACTACAACTGCCTGATGAGAAGGTTCTGACAGCTCTTTTCAGTGATGAAGATTTATTCAGAGGTTCAGAAATCTGTAAGTTCAGATGCTTGTCTGAACCTCATCATTTGTGAATAAATACAGGATTTCTATGGTCACATCAAAGAAAACACAAAAGCTAGAGGTAAGAGATCTTTGGTGAAGATGACGATCTAATGGCATTTTGATTTTTTGCTATTTATTCAGAGCGAATCCAGGAAAAAGAAAGACTGACAGCTTGTTAAGTAAGCAGATCTTAGCAAAGACAAATTGCATTCCCTTTTGAGATTGCAGAAGATTCTAAATTCAATATGAAGTTTTGGTGAAAAATTAATTTGGCACTTATTTACTACCATCTGTTCCAGATACTCCAAGTGGGTACTAACAACTTATCACTGACGTGTCAAGGATTTGAAGTTGCAGAAGTTACCAGTAGGGAAGATGACTCCTTTCTCCAGGAAAGACAATCTGTCTCAAACACACCATATCCAGAGTTTCTGCCCTTTTGAAAGACTTCAACCATGAATTAAATACAGGATAAGTTGGTTAAATACCATACTAACTGAAACTGTACATCTCAAAGTTCAACTACAATTCTAATACTATGTGTTTTGCTCTATACATATAAGAGTAAAATATTTTAAAAGCAATGGATTGGAAGAGGGGAAACAAGGAAAATGTAGAGGAAGCATGCTCAGCGTGCTATAGGAAAATAAAAAAAGCACATTGAGTCCATTTTGCCATCATGTTCAAAGCTGTAATTTTCACTGAGGTTAATAGAAATTGGGTAAAGCTAAGTACAGAATTCATCCCAGTGCTGACTTCTTCAAAAGATGACTAAACACCTTGAACCACCATAAAAGCAGAAGCTTACTGAAGATTAAATACACGGGCAGTCAAACTCCAAAGCAGCACTATGTTTCTAGAAATACCAACACCCAGCAATGTGGGCACACGTAAACAGGATCTCAACATTCTCAACACTCATCTGGCTTGGGACCCCCCAGACAATCTGGCCCAGCCCAGCTCTGTCCTACACAACATGCACAAGGATCTTCACTCCAGCAAGGGTGGGGGAAAGGAAAAGGGCTGGTGAGTCTTGTCCTGACTGCTAGAGCTCCTCTTTCTCCCACGACACTGCATGCACACACTTGTCCTGTTGCTGGACACTACTGAGAAGAGTCTGGCCCCATCCTCTTGAAACCCACCCTTTAGATATTTATAAGCACTGATGAGATCCTGTCTCAGTCTTCTCTTTCCAGGCTAAATAGACCCAGGTCTCTCAGCCTTTCCTCATAAGAGAGGTGCTCCATTCCCTTGATTGTCTTTGTTGCCCTGTGCTGGACCACGTCCAGTAGATCTCTGTCCTTCTCAAACTGGGGAGCCCAGAACAGGACACAGCAGTCCAGATAAGGTCCCACCAGAGGGAAGAGGAGAGGGGGAGGATGACCTCCCTTAACCTGCTCACCAACCTCTTTTTAATACACCCCAAGAGACCACTGGGCCTTCTTGGCCACAAGAGCACATTGCTGGCTCACAGTGAACTTGTCCACCAGAATTCCCAGGTGGAATCCTGGAAGCAGGTCCACCTGCTTTTCAGCAAGCCAACCTCTAATCTGTACTGGTACATGATAGAGAGTGTTTGGACTGTTACAATACTACTTTTGTTCTCCAATTTTACAAAATGTTCAAAATACAGCTTATAAATCACATTCACTAATGTGTTCAGCCATTTAGGACTTGGCCAATTTGCAGAGTTAACATACTGTTTCAATGCAAAGGTTACACAGTTTAAGTTCCATTGCCACGTTTTTCTTCTTCGCATACAAGCAGTTCTGTTTATTCCCAACTCAGCAGCCAAGCTATTGATTAAGTTGACTTAGGTCAGCCCACCCTGCAATTCCACCCCCAATCTTTACATTGTTTTCCAATAGCTTGCTTTATTGACTTCAAGTTCTTGTTTTTGACTCTAGGGTCTTGCTTTTAGCTTTAACCCTGTCCTGTTTTCTTTGCTTAAGCTTTATTTCACTGTTGCCTCAAACTGTCCAAAGAAATTGCAGTCAAATGCAAAGATGTGTCAGCTAGGCTAAAAGGAAAGAAACTACATTACGTATCAGTAATAAGGCAGAGAAGGCCTGTCACACACGGGTTTCAAAATAGATATATTTTTCAGTCTTAAGTGCATATCATTCCGTATCAAAAGCAATCTTCAAAACAGCACCTTGAACCGTTTCCTCTGCTCTGCTGAAACTCTGTAGGGAATCACTGATCTCTGCATAGTTCATTTGGTGACCTTTCATATCTAGAGTCCTGAAATGTGTTCTATTTATACAGGTGAATTAAAGACAGCAGGTTTGATTTTCTGCTATCTTAGACTTCATTTGTTGAATTACATTTGTGCTAAACAAACTGAAAAAATCTTATTATTCCTATTTGGTACCATTTTTACTCTGTCCTGTGAAGAATCAGGCACAGAATTCTGACTTGAGCTGATTCTGGGAGACCACTACCTTGGAATCTGAGGGCAGAACTGAACTTTTACAATGGAGATGATTCTGATAAAAGAATTTGCATTTTGCAAAAATCCAGTGGTTGTTACATTCTCAGTTCTGTACTATACTTCTGCAGCTGAAGTTAGCATTCTGTCAACGTACTGAGTTTGTTCTGTTTGTTTTATTGAAAAAGCATGAGACATTTGTGCGTGAATAGCTCTAAATATATATATTTTCACTGAACTAAAATACTGTTTGGGTTGGTCAGTAAAAGCTTCCAAGAAAAGTATGCTTCTGGATGTGTTTATTTCTGCAAAAATAAATATTCTATTATTTGTGTGGTTGACAGTCAGCTTTGTTGTAGTTCCAGATGAAAAAGAGAGTGTGTTGATTAGAGAAAATACAGCTATGTTCCATCTTCCTCCCCTGCTTCAATAAGAGAAGAGCATTTACATATTAATTCCAGGACTGAACAGCTGCATTCCCTAGAAAGCACCATTCATTGCAGCAGTGAGCCCCTGAAAGCAGGCAGGGGAAACAAACAAAAAAAAGAAGAAGCTGGCATAAAACTTAAGGTGGATAGAGATTTTGCAGTTCTTCTGTGTTTCCAAAAGGAGTACTCTTCACTCTTAGGAGTGCACATAGACACTTCCATGCAGCCTATCACAAGAGTATTCCAAATATCCAATCAGCAAAAGGAATACTATTATTTCCATTTCACAAGAAGGCAAACAGGTGCATAAAAGGATTATTTACTAGATGTAGAAAACTATTTACCTATAAATTCAAATCTGTATTCCAATTAGAGAGAGAGCTGGTTTGCCCAAGATTACACGAGAGATCCATGACACAGTCAGAAACAATTTCCATCTCCAGTTTCCTTTTCCATACCTTATCTTTTACAGTAAAGATTCATGGTTTTGCCTTCTCTACTGTTTTGTTATATAACATTGAAATACATTGAAAAGAGAGATACATGTTTTTTCTTTTGCCAAGAACTGCAATGAAGGCTTAGGTGTCGTTTGCGCGTCTGTAAGACTCTGTGAAGTTGGAAGGCACAGCCAGCTTCTGTGAAGCACTCAGCATTAACAGAACCATAATTTATTGTTTTTGAAACACAGAATAGTATTAATGATAAATCCTTGCCTTAGCTGGATTTGTCACTGATGCCTCCAAAATCAGTGAACCATCTTTGTCATTGGTGATCTCCCCTGTTATCAAGAGATGTGAGTAAAAACATGTTGCTTCCCACCATGGCCTCGAAGGGAAAAACTGGTGAAAAGCAGGAAAATCTTTCTTAATTCTCAGTGTGCTTCATACTGCAATCAAAAGTATAAGTTAAACCAGAAATGTTCTATTCAAACTTACTGGCAGGACTTTTCCTGATGAGAGTCTATAAGAATAGTAGCATTTGACATTAGAAAAGTCATAAAAATACACGACTGAAGGTTTAATCCTGGAAACACTCCTTCCCACTGCCAGCATCAGTATGACTAAGCAGATGAACAAGGACTAGTTTTATAACTAAAGAGGCTGTAAAGTTTCACAGTATATTAATCTAGTTTAAGAAGCTCTCCTGCTTCCCAAGTCACCTCATCACTTTGGTCACTGCCTCCTATTCCAACAGGTACAACTGCTTTGGGGCCATATGGCAAATTCAATCAGTGCAATTATGCAGGTTAAAAATAACTCTCCAAAACACTGTTGGTTTTAATTCAGCCTACTTGAATTCAATCATTGGACTTCTACTTAATATTCACTAGCACTGCAAGTAACAACAGCAGAATGCTTCCTGAGAATGTTTTAAGGAAATGTCCTTTATCAGCAGTTTACAAAGAAAAAGCAGCATTATTGGTCATATTAAATATCAGTAAAACCTACTGGCCTTCAAGCTAAGGACTTAGGAGCCTGCTGTTGTCCACAAGAAATTTCTACTGACAGTCTCTAACAGGTTACAACTGCCTCCTCCTCAGCAGGTCCAGAGCCACCAGTCATATTTGCCCAGTCTCCCAGCCATGGAGGACTTTGCGTGCTCCATAGCCTGCAATGCGTGGTAGAATACATCTTCTCCACAACAAGAGACTCCTATGCACAATACCTAATTAGTTATGTTTTCTGCAAAAAATACATGCTAGCAAAACCAATTAGGAGCTTCCTCAGCTGCCTTCAAGAATTTCCAACAGCTATCTTAGACAGACCTTTGCTTATTCCCCCTCCCTGTATGTTTTTCTTCTTCTAAATTAGAACTTAATGAAACTTTTGAAAGATAAACAGCAGTTAAAGGCAAGTAAACATTTTTAAAGATTATTCAGCTGCAGCTATGAGATCACACAGTAAAATACCAGGAACTGAAAATCTGCAGAGGAGAAACGTCAAGTAACAGAAAAATGCATTTGGCAGAACAGCAGTCAAAAAGAAAAAGATGAAAAAGTAAACACAAAAAGGATTCATTTCCAGAAAATGCTACCACCTTTATGTTAACCTCCTGAAGGACTTAGACGAGATCCTGTACCACAACAGATACCATAATTTTTAAAGAAAACATACCTTGTCTTTGCTTTTATTCCTTTCCTCTACTTTTGTAACAGGAGGACCTGCTCAGTTTGGTGATTAGCAACAATATGAACAGTATAGTGTATTGTATTCAGTAAAGCAAAAACAGACATAGAAGAGAATATATATAGAAAAAAAAATATCTTACCTTCCACTGAGTTCTTTCAAAGATGATTTTCATATTTGCTGCTTTTCACAATACAGCAACCCATCACCTGGAGCATTTTATGGTGAGTGAGAAATGTTGTTGCATTTCTTCTGCCCTTTTAGCCACAGTGAGCAGGAGTCAGTGGGCCTCCTAAACTCGACACACTCAATGATCATTGTGCCATTTCCACACTTCCATTCCTCTTGGGCATAATCTCTGTAAGTTTAAAAAGAGGCATGACTGTGACTATCATGCTTAAAAATCACACTCTATGCTGCTAAAAAGTGATTCCATGAACTTGCTGCACAAGAATAATTCCAACAACTACAGCATAAGCATAACAAGCTGAGTAAGTATCATCAAAATGTCTCAAATTAGTAATATAAGCCTCGCTTGGAGAACTTCAGCATCAATTATACACTTAATGCCACAGAATTTTCATGTCTGGGGAAAACTTGCACTTTCATCAAACACAAGGCCCAAGTGATGTCTGACTGAGTAGTTCAAGAGTGCTTTTTTTAACTAGAATACCAAAAATATGTGCTTTCAGAAACTTGGCTATAAATAACCATTTACTACTTCATTTAACTGAAAGATTTTTCTTGTCCAAAGTACTTTTGTCACAGTCACGATACCACTCCGGGTCTAATTAACTGCATTATTTTACTAGTTATGAATGTACTGCTCCTAGAAAAGCAAACTAATGCTCTCAAAAGAAAAATGGGTTGATTATTATTTTAAAACAGTTATAAAACTACAATCATTTTATGTATAGTCAAGTTTCTATGAAAACATTCATAAAAGAAATTTAAAAAAAAATAGATTTAAATCATGAAGTATTTGTCATCAGTATCGATTCCACTAAGGAAATTAAGAGGTCATGGGAAATTTTCCAGAGTTTCTTTTTGTTGTTTTGTTGGCTTTTTTTTTCTTTTTTTTTTTTTTTTTTTTTTTTTTCTGTTTTTTTTTGGCTATTGCTCTCAGGAAAAAAACATTCCAACTGTTTCACATCTTAGGTTCCTGCTACCTTGCAGTTATACTCTGCTCCTTAAACACAAGATCAAGATTTTATGCTTTTCAATCTTTTATGCTTTTATACTTTTTTTCCCCCCCTAAGTAATTAATGTTTAATGTGTATTCCACGAGTATGAAAGGGTAGCAAACAGTTTAGCGTGGACCTAAAACATCCTTTTGTCTTGCTGAAAACAAGCTCAAGCAAGTTACCTGCTATAAAAGTTATTTGTATTGATATCTTGTCCTGTAATAGTCCAGCAATGCATTAAATAAGGCTATTTTGTAAACAAAATGTTAAAGGACCGACACTCCCAGAAATCTGCCGAATGTGGCATGAAAGAGACATTGTGGTAGGGGAGAACAGAAGGGTGAGACCACACTGCTTATATTGCAAGCCCACTAGTCACAATATGCTTACTATCCAGTCCATCGTGGACTTTGGGGAATTATACTAGAATGGAAATATAAGAATGTATCTGTATAAGAGCATACCCTCATACCCTTTTGTGCAGATGACACAAAAACAAAGGCTTATGCCTCTCTCTACACCACTCCACTTCCACAGTTTACAGCCGGATGAAGAGGCAGGAAGGGCTAGGAGATGTCAATATACAAAATGTTTGATAATATCTTGCCTTCCTGAATTAATACAGATGTTTAAGCAAGGACAGTGATACGCTAGCTAAGGCTGTGTAGGACAACATTGACAGTGAAAGCAATCAAGCGAAGTTGCTCCCAGAGAACATGAACTGACTTGAAATGACACAGCATACTACATTGCTGTTTTTAACTTGGCTAGCTGATAGACTTATAATTATGTCAGTGAAAGAGCATTTAAAGTTATTCTTATCAGCAACCTTATCTGAAAAATATTAGAGAAGACCAGCACATAAAACAGAGCTAAATTCTTGCCAGACTTCTGAAGTCATTGAATTAATTAGCTTTATGCACAGAGAACTAACTATAAATTAAACACCACTTTGCTTTCCGAAAGCTGTAATTCACTGCTTTCCCTTGACTAATCTAAATGTCCTATATTTATCTGGACACCTGTTTTGGCAGAGAGTGAGCACTTGAAATACCATCTTTTTCTCTTCCCCAGTTGCCCACTTTCACAAAACAATCCTCAAGCTAAGGGAGGATTTTTCTGGTCAAATGAAGCACCCCATTGACAACTTCCACATTAAGATATCTGGCCATAGAACAACTTGGATCTGGACATAGTTCAACTGATGGGAGGCAGACTGTATAAGGTCAATACAGTTACCTGGTAGGTACCTGGTAAGAACGGCACAGACACACACTTGGGTGTTGGTGGTTTTTTTTTTGGTTTATTTTTGTTTGGTTTTTTTGTTTGTTTGTTTGTTTTTTGTTTGGTTGGTTTTGTGTTTTTTTTTTTGTTGTTGTTGTTTGTTGTTGTTGTTGTTGTTGTTGTTTTTGTTTTGTTTTGTTGTGGTTTTATTTGTATTCTGACAGTTATATCTTTCCCAGAACTTTGAGAAAAGAGATTAAAAAAACCAAACCCAAAGAATGAGGAGAATATCATATACACACACACAAGATGATGTTAAGGTAAGTAGAACTATAGCAAGGTTTTCAGTGTCAGAGAGATGACACTTTTAATTAAGTATGAGTAGCTAAGAGGTCAGGAGAGATGCAGAATCTTCAGCTTCTGCAGAAAGATGCCCGTTCTGTTCAAAACCATCAAGACAAAAATCTGTATAAGATCTCCATGCCCAGCATCAGATGCAAAGGAATGGACTTCACAATTCATCAGAGTCTTTCTGCTAATTTTTAAACCAACTAAACAAAAGGTAAAGGTATATTTCTTGTGTCTTCAAATGCATTTTTCTGATCATCAGCACAATTATTAATAAACACCCTTTGCAAAATTCAACAACTTGGAGAAGACCACAGGAACAGCAGAAGAAATTACTTCCCCTCAAGTCTGTAGCTTCTCTTGTCACATGGCTGTGTAACAGGAGGCAGTGGAAACAAAGCTTAGCGGTGCGTGTGTGTCTCTGCATGTTCACTCGTGTTCAGCAGTGACACAGATGAACCTATTTTATGTGGAGGTCAGCTGTAAATCTTAAAAAAAAAAAAAAGTCAATTCACATTCTCACATTCTACCATGGAAGCATCTGCCTATAGTCCTTCTCCCTTCTGCTTGTTTTTAATAAGACTTTTTTTTTTTTTTTTTTTTTTTTTAAAATATTTTTTTTTTTTTTTTTTTTTGCATGCTTTTATCCAACCATTACATGAAAATTTCTAAGACACGAGGAAAAAAAAATTATTCACAAGAGTAATGTGGTAAAGAGGTATTAGGGAATCCAGGAAAAAAAACAGTCAGGCTAGATACAAGAACACGGAAACGTGAGAAAAATAATATGTTTGTTAGCTGGAAGCTTGTTCTTCATCCCTTTAAACTGAAGGATTGCCTTCAATGCATAAAAGAGTTTATTTAAATTATTTTCTTTCACAGCAATCTTACCAAACTCCTCCTCTCCCCCCACCCCCAAATAAATTCCATTTTGAGACTTTTTCCCCTTTATCTGTCCACTCTTTACAGAACCTTAATCTTATTCGGACTCATAACATCAAGGGGCCTTCCCAGCAACTCCAGTATAAAAAAAACAAAACCGCATCAAAGTTCATGAATTTATACCTGTTAGCACTAAAGCAAATGTGAGTCTGACTTCTCTCCAGATGGCAAGCTGGGAATCCTGTGTATTTGATCAAAGAATCCCCTCTTTCATCTTGAAGTAGATGCAAGTTATAGGTATTCACCAAACAGGGTGCATGCATTTGCTTAAGCAATTTCTCTGAACAGTTAGGATTTACAGGGGTTAGCTTATCGGGTGCCTCAGTTGTGTGTTTGTTTAAACAAGCTTCACGGTACCTTATCTGTGCTGTTTGGTAAGTGCTTGAGAAATACATATCTGGGTTCAGGTGCAGATCAAACACATCCCAAATTGAGTTTATCCACATAACTTCTGAGCTATTTGGTCTGAGCTCCTGTTCTGCAGGACTGATTGACTCAATATGAAATTAATAACAAGTAACAACATCTTTCTTATCACAGTTTTCAAACCATAAAGAAATAACAGTGCGATCCACACATTAAACAGAAAGCATTCTTGCACAGATGGTTGAGGGAAAACATGTATAAAGCAAAGACTACAGACAGTCATATAAAGATTATTGTCATATTAACCTGTGTAAAGATTTTAAAGCCCTGGTACTAATGAATGTATTTGTGCGATCATCAGCATATAAAGGTTATGGAGCCTTGTGAAGCCCAAAAGCTGCTGAAATGTATAAAGAACAAAATGTAGAAATATACTGGAAATTCAGACAGGTCCTGAGCTTCGATCCTGGTATGACAAACAAATTCTTAAGTGCCATAGGGGTCTAAAAAGATGTTTTGTTAGGCTTAAGTTACATGCCTCCAGTGGAAAAGAAAAAAGTATCTCTGGATTACCTGGATTAGAAGAATGGATAGATTTGAGTTTATCTGAATGGTGTAATTACTTCTAAATCACTAAAAGGCCTAATCAGCCACAGCAATAGAATTCTGACTTACAGTGGTGACTGAACTTCTGACTGAACAGCAAAGCTCAAAACAGATTATATTAGGGGGCTCTGTAGATCGGTACTTCCCAGTGCTCATCCGCTTACAAACTCTGTGCATATTTTCTGAAAAATCCACATAGTTTGTTCCCCTCCAATCAATTCACTCAGGGTTAATAAAACAAAAAACCCCCAAATTCTAACACGCAGATCCCCTGAATTCATATTGCAAGGGTAAGAACATGTTTTTGAAAGCAGAAATTTTCACAGGCTACTTCTAAACACCTATTTCAGAAAATTTCAAAATCAAATGCTATGTGTTCCCCACCAACACAACCCTCAAAAAAAAAAATAATCCCTATTTGTTACAGATTCATATTTTCTGGAAATAAATAGTCAACTCAAACCTGGCATTGAGCAAATTGGCTGACTTCTATGTACAAACTATAAAACTGCAAAATCAAATTTGAATATTCTTCCCTGCTATTCTACAGAGATGCACTTCAGATGGAATTAATTTTATTTGAAACTCTACAAGTAACTCAGATTTTGTTACTCACAGTAAATAGTAACTGTAAAGCTCTTGCCAAAGCACGATTAGTTTTTCAGACTAGACTATATATTCTTTATTACATTAGTGGAAGGTCTCAAAGATTTCTTCTTAGGTGTGTGAAAACATTTTCACACTAAACCACAGCCTCATTTAAAGTAAAAATATTATAATACAAATTATAATTACAAATTATAATACAATTATAATACAAAACAAGGAACAGAAGTTATAGAATTGATACGGTTTATCTTGAGAGAAGGTTTTTTTTAAATATTTTTTTTTCCTTCACTCCTTAAGAAGAGCATGAGAAGTTCTCAACAAGATTTTTGGGAGCCAAATTCCTCAAGAATACGTTAGCAGCCACTTCTATGCTCAACCAACCTTCTGCTATTCCCTCTTTCTCTTTTCTAACACATATTTTTCCATTTCAGACAGAGAAAATCTAAAGGTAACAGTTTCTTTTCACTGCACTGGGTTTGACGTCTGTCCTCTGAAAGAGAGAAAAACAGAAAAGGAGAGAAGGAAAAGCAATAACATGATACTTCCCCTCTCCACCCCTCCCACCCCAAAAAGATAGTGAAACTTTCAGAGTCTAAAGAAGTAAGCAGCAAGAGAAGTTAGATGTGGTTATTTTCCAGGCACACCATGGTGTTGCTGCCCACTCAGCTACATGCTATTTCCTTCTGCTCCTGGAAGTTGTAATGCACCCTGTAGTGCTAGCCTTGACAGTCTGCTCAAAGCTTAAATTCAGCTTCTCTTTTTTGCAAGAGAGATTTTGAAAATGCAGTGGCTTATGTTTATTTTGTTCTTTAAAACAGGCAACACATGACACGCATTTTTATGATGATTTGATCCACTTTGACTCAGAATTAGCTGATTTCCAACACAATAGGATAAAAAGGCCATGATATGGTAAGAAGCTTTAAAAAGTGAAATATAGAAGGTCTCAATGCATCTGAATGTGATAGCAAGTATAAATTTGCATTCCTACACCAGGCAAGATTTAATTCTGGAATTCTTTATCAGTCACATAGTAAAAGTTTAGAGATATTAAGGGGAGTCTATTAAACTGTAGGGATATCGGTACCTTCTGAGAACTCAGATCCATCCTGAAAGAGGCAGATCTAACTAATTTAATTCTTTCTGTCCTTACAAAGCAAGAAACTGTGATATAAAAAGAGGTAAACAGGACTCCTGTCCTCTGAATTAAATCTCAGGGAGCAAACCTGAGGGTATCTTATCACAGTTGTCAGTGACAAAGGCAGAGAGAAAGCCTGTAGGCCTAGTTGTACTGCTGCTATCAACGGCAAAATATCAGCAATTTTAAATGTCTGAAGTGCATGCTGTTAATATTTTAGCACTGCATATACTGCTCACCTAAAACCATTTTAAACTAAGTCTTTTATCTTTATTTACTTCATCTGTAATCTGAAACAAACAACGTTGCTTGCTCTTGTATGAATAAGCAGTAAATAAAAAAACATATACCAAAAAAAAAAATAATAATTCTATTCTTAAATTTTGTTTCACATGAAATTCTGTCTTTATGTTCCTGCAGGGTCTGCTGACCTAACCTGCATATTAAATGTACGAAGAGGAAGTTGCCTGGGAATGACTGGGGACAATGTGCATTCACGCTTCCCTTTAAACCTCTGGTCTGGGATCTAGCAGGACTTAGATATGCGTTCCCTAACACAATGTAGTAACAAAAATGACATTTATTACAGAGCTTCTAGAGAGAGTCATCTGCTTCATGAATAAAACTTATGCCTTTCCTTCTGTACCAAAATACGTTTGGTTGCATTCACTTGGGACCCCTAAACCCATCTATGTCGTCTCTCAACATATCTAGTGTAAATACTAGAGGGTTTGCTGCTATCCTGTAAGCAGCTGCAATGCAGAAAAAAAAAATAATAAACATTCAGACATTTTATAAGCCTACATATAACTTTTAAAAGGTATCAGAGACATAAGATGTACAATTCCACCACCACATCTCTGCACAATGCTTCCCTCTGGACATTTCCCCTCACTGCTCCCCTCAGAGTTACTTGTGGGGAGATACCTTCTTCATTATTTAAAAAAAAAAAAAAAGCAAGAACACATACACAAAAACCGGCAACCCTCAGCATTGCTTAGGATCTGGATTCAAGCCTGAGACATCACTATTTCACAGAAGTCAGAGGGAGATCCCTCTTTGTCCCCACAGCTTGCTGCCAGGCTGGGACCTGCCAGCAGGCCACCACGCACAGCACGCTGGTTGCCCAGTATGCAGCAGTATGAGGGTCACTGAGGTCTGAGGTTAGGACACTTCAAGTTCAGGACATTCACAATGAAGGAACATAAACTTCTACCTTAGGCTGACGTAATTATTTGCGGACTGCATTATTACTTTTCTTGAAGGAACACGTGGGGCTTTAGCACCATACCATTGCTTTTCAGGAAAGGTTTTCCTTATTAATCATTCACGTTCAAAGTTCTTGCATTCCTTGTTGGTTTTTGGCTCGTCTGGTGAAAAGCACTTAGCTGGCCTTGCTGATGGTGCTAAAGTAGCCTTCCATACCTGCCGCAGACATAAATTACCACAGGCGGGATGCCGGGGGCCGGTCTGTTTCAGCTGCCTGTGCCCGCAGTGTTTCAAAGGGCAGAAGCAAGCACTTCCCTTTTCTGCCCCAGAGAGAGGGGGGAAAAAGGAAAAAAAATAACCACAAAAATGGCTAAGAAACCTCTCAAACCACGTATCTACTGTTTATATAGATGCCTGTACATGAATGTATAAACACAAAAAATCCGAAATGCCTGGGGATGGAAAAGCCATGTTACCACTGCTATAGAGAAAAGACAGCAACAGATCTTTGGCAGTGGATTTTAGTGTGTTAAAAACACTAAAATCATGTAGATTAGAAAATTCATTGAGAAGAGCATAGCAGCTGACTGTTCTTTTGCCTTAAAAGAGCAGAAAAGGCAGACAGGCCCCTTTCAAGGTGTAATGAGAACAGCACCACTAAAAGTTTTAGTTAGCACCCAGAACATCCAAAACTTCCATGGAAGAAGAAACTTCCAATTTGAAAAGGTAATTAAGTTGACCTCTTCATATTAACGAACTTGATCTAACTGAAACCAGATTATCTAGCTATTGATGCTAACAATTTTAAGGTATTGATTTTGAAGTCTGACCTCTAACAAATTTCTAATATATTGACTCATAATGTCCACCCAGATCATTTTCTAATGGCCCAAATAAATGGAATGTTTGTTGTTTGTTTTGAAGTGCGTTGAAAGACTTTTTTCATGCTTTAAACTGCCAGACAGCTAGATCAAGTCTCAGCTGTCACTCATTGGAAAATCCACTCCTTACAGATGACTGTCATAATAAAAAGCTCTCCACATATGTTGAAGAGCTAACAGGAGTGCAAATAACCAGTTCCAGGCAACTTAAGCCTTTGAGACCCATTGTGAAAAGAACTACCTGTGAGATATCAAAGAAGTGGGTTTTGTTAGGTCGGTCTTTTGCATCATTCACAACATTAAAAGAGGTAAACTATCCACCTCCAAGAATATTTTTTTCTATTTTATGATTACTACATCTCACCCTGCCTACTGTAACACTCAAGGCAATCGGTGGCACTGATGGTGCTTCATTTATTTTTATGTTGCTTGTTCTCATCCATATGTTTGGGCCCATCTACCTGAGCCATGGATGCAGAATCTTCTGAGACCAGAATGTTGTGGGTTTTCTCCAGCACATTTGTAAACAGTTCAAAAGAGCAAGGCACCTGCCCCCTGGCTAGTAAACAGTGGTTTTCTCATAACACTAATGGAAAAGCTTTTCTATTTTTTCTTTTTTTTTAATTTAAAAAAAAACCACAAAAAAAGATAGCCATCTCTTCTGCTCTTTTAGGTTAGACCTTCGTGTTTCAGGCGCCCCCTTGAGCAAGTGCAATTTTAAATTAGATTAGTAATTTGTAATCCCGAATCATCACTGAGATCTCAGACGAACATTTCAAGACGAACCAGCATTCTAGTTGTTGGAAAGCTTTAGTTTGTGCCACGCTGATTCACAGACCTTGAATAAAAAAATAGGGCATTTGCTTAAAACTGAGTAAGAAGACAGAAATGGTTTGTTATGTTCATTGTTTTTTTTCAGAACTACTTCCCCCTGATAATTGTTTGAGATCAGCCAGCATTCAATAGTTCCAGATTCTTGAACCCCCCTCAAAGTCCCATTAAGGTGTGAACCCTGATGACACTTCACTGAATTTGTGCTTGTTGCTAGCAAAGAATCAAATTCTGTCTTCATTTCAAACATGCTGAAGTAAACAGACTAACTTAAGAAACAGGACTGCTTACATAGTGCTTATTATATTACAGAGTAATCATCTGCAATGTTGCCATGAAAAAAACTACCGAGAGCTCTAGTAACTCCTGAAAGTAACTCCTTGACAAAGAAAAATCAAAAACAATTTTATTTTTTTTTTTAAAAAGGATCACAGATCTGTCTTTTGGCAAAGAGTAATGCCTTGGATAAACTGGACCTTGCTAATTCAAGCCAGTAAGGTAATTTCAGCTCACTAACACACTAACAGGAACATTATCATAACTGCGTTCAGGCATCAGTAAAGCCAGCATTTCTGCTTGACTCTAGGTGAGACACCAGGCTTACACACATTGCAGCTACAATATCTGTGATTTTAAACAGGCAACATGCTGATAATTGAGCAGCAGCAAGGACAGACTAGCACATATAAACTCAATCCTATTAAGGTAAAATCGGTGAATACCAACTAGAATCCAAAATTTCTCTTTTGCCTTTTCATCTCATTTATTTAGGATATGGCAAAGGACCACAATGTAAAATTACTTAACCAGAACAACGTGGGGTTTTTTTGTACTTTGTTTTTTTTTTGTACTTTGTTAAACAGAAGTAAAAACAGCTAATAAGTTTTAATAGGACAATGTGAAAAACTTCAAGCTCAAAACACTGAGACTGAATTAATCCTCAATTTTCATAACAGGAGTTTAATGTGAAAGGAGAACAATATGTCTTTGTCTTCAAGATCTTTAAGTTTCTGATCTTTTTTTCTAACCTTGCTTAGAAATACTTTTAAGCAAGTATTTATTCACTTTTATCACTTGAACCAAATAGGAACTAAATTGAAAAAGTCCAGGTCCTACTTGGAGAATGATCACGAAAGGACAGAGGAAGGGACAGAAATCTGGCCCTTCGCATCTGTCAAATATTACATCTGAAAAACTATGGTGATACTGCTGTCAGATGGAAGCCCTATTGTCTTATGCCCTTGAAAACATGGAATGTACTCAGCAGGCAGTAAAATTTCACTGAGAAGAGAAAAAAAAACCACAAACCAATATTGTTCATTCCTATCGTTTTCCCATCTGTCTTTAAATTTACTGCAGTGTTTTCACGTAGGAAAAGTTCTCTATTTTCAGTGATACAATCCACACCTCGAATAGCTCACTGCCATAAAGCAAGGCTCCTGTTCAAGTAACTACTCAGATAATCCACATTCAGAGATTATGAGATTATGTGGGACTGAAAACGCGAAGACACAACGTTGGGTTGACATGCAAGCTAAGTCACATATGCCTGATAGGACCTTCCTTCCCCCTTCCCAGTGCTGCTACCGTTTTTCACACTTACTGCTCTTTTACACCACCCCTTGTAGAAGTGAGCAGTGAGTGTGAATGCTCAAAAACTGGAAGGAAAGGGAAGGAGGAGGGATTCTGCTGCACAACAGGGACAAAACCTGTGAATGGAAATTAGCAGATGCCAAAAAGGAAGAAAACTACAGCTCCACAGAGTCCTGTGGATGGAAATTTGCTCTAAACCTCCATTTACTTTCTGAGATGTTTATGGATCTTGCAGAGGTATCTTCAAGATAAACTTCCCCTGTTTTACCCACATGTTCCTGATACTTGCACTGTAGCCCAGTACCAGCAACTTCAAAATAAAAATTAGAAGTTAGGAGTGAAAGTACAACACATTTGAGTGCTCAATTAAAAAAAATGAACCAAAGCTTTGTCTCTCCTTTGTACCAAAAAAAAAAAAAAGAGCGAGCCCAAAATCCAGAGTCTGACCACCTTAACTATTCTTTTTTTAATACTAACTAGAAAGTAATAAAATCCATAGAACCCTTTGAAGCTGACCTGCTTCATCAAATTAGACTTGAAAGCCAAAAGCTGTGGAAACACTGTAAAAGAATAATCAGAGGTTTGTATTTCCTCATTCAAATGGATATCGAAATAATAACATTGCTGATTCTAAACAATAACTGAAGTGAAAATTTAAAAAATGCCTGGAAATACCTAACCGAAATCAAAAGCAGCTATAGGATCTCTACACCGAGCAAAGAAAATAGAAAAAACAGATGTTACAGCAGACAGAATAGCCTGTTTTCGGAAATGAGACACAGCAGGGATCACAACATTTAAACCGGTCACTACTACTTTCCTGGTTGCTTCATCTAAATAGCACATTCTGATGCTTGCAAACTACTTCCCTTTGCCCTGCTGGACAAGCTGCCATGTCATGATTCTATTTTCTTAATTAGTGTCTTAAAATGAATTTATGGAGGAAAGTTATACCAGCAACAACCCAGCTGCTAGCACCAGAGTCCTCAAGAGCATTCAGGAGGAACACAGCTCTAACACGCTTATTTATTTTTGCCAAGAAGAGTCTAGCACTGAGAGCTCTCCTCAATCAGCTTTTCTTTTTCTCAAGTGAACAAGCACATGAAAGGCAAGAAGACTGGAGAGCAGTGCAGTCTGAGTGGGGGACATAGAAGAAACAAGTGAGAATAACCAAAGAGTGTTTTTCTGCATTGGTGTAGTTATCTCCTCCCCTCTGATGCAGTATTTAAGCAGCTTTCCCATATTACTTTCTTTCTTGCACATGGCTGGTACTACCAGTGTAAGTTCAATAAAATATGCCCTCTAAGTTGCTATACCAAGTCATTTTATTTCTGTTAGAGAGTGGTGTCATCTTCCAGTGGTAGATATATACCTACCACATGAGTACACAGAAGATGAAAGCAAGCAGTAGGCTTTGATAAATGAGGAGAAAAAATCTACAGAAAAAAACATCCCCAGAAATAGAGCCTAATTATTATTTTTTTTCTCCTTCTGATTAACCTAAGGAGAGCCAATTAAGCATCAGGAGCAAGAACAATATTTGATCTTACTGGAATACCTATGTGCTAAAGAAACATTTAATTCTGTCATCAGAAGAATATGACCAATTTGATTTGCAAAAATAAGTTTAAATTCTAACCCTGTTCCCCTTGAATAAGAGTCCAGGATACTTGTTGGTGGCTCTTGGGGTATCTTTCTTGACATGTAATTAAATGAACTGAAGTATGTTACAAGTTTTAAGTCTTAATAAAATAAAGTGAAAAGATAAACCCATTTTTTGTGTTCCATTTTTAATTCCTATCATCATCTGAGGGGCTTTCTCTTCTGAGCATCTGGGAGCCATCATGTCAAGCTCCGGATATTAAACGTACTATGCAGACCTAATGAGTTACAACAGAGGTCACATTCCCTACTGCCCAAATGTAATTTGAACAATTCTTTGCAACAAGAGTTGTGACACACCTGCATATAAACACTTCTGACAGTAAAAGTGACAGTAAATTTTACTGCCTCTCTTCTACAGCAAGAAGATCCAGAATGGTGATGTAGTGGGGTTTCCCTTATCAATAACTTTTGGTATCAGTGACATTTTCATATTTACTGTTCCGATTAAATTTTTCTGACCAACTTTCATATGCTTCCACAGTAAAAACATATGATTTGATATGTGAAATATGTTCTGAGAGCTTGGAAAGGATCCAAATTGCTTACAAGTTGTACTCTTCAGACTTGAGATAACAATAGGTTTCTCTAAATCAACTATAAACAGTGCATTGCTTTTACAGGAACTTTTTTTTTCCTTTGCTACAACAGCGAAATTAAGATCGTTCCTCATATTCCAGAGAAAAGAAGAAAACATATTCAAATATTGTTAGAGGAAATAAAACATTTCACATATGGATAAATGCTAGCTTGTGAGCATGGCAGGAAGACAAGCTGAAAAGCAACGTTTCTGCCAAAGCCATTAGCAAATTGCCTTACGGTGATTGGCTTGGCTACAACTCCAAGATTCTTAGGTTTTATGGCTTCAGATTTTTTTTTTTTTCTCCTCCTCTGCTTTGTTTTGATTTGAGGTTTCTTTAAGGGGAGGAGAGAGATACTGGGTAGGGGAGGATCAGGGAGTTACATTAATCCACACATAGCTTGCACGTTAAGTCATTTCTTCTGGATATTTTGCTACTTAAGTACATCTGGCTTTGTTTAATGTCAGCTTTTTTAACTGAATCACATTTTTTGTTGCGGTAATCTACAATACTCTAATGAAAAGCTTGAAGGAAGCAGAGGCTAAACACATTTCATCCATTTCTGCCTATTCCATACTGCTGCTGCAGCCAGTCATTGTGTAAACATATTATTGCCTCTTAACATTTTCCTGGAAACTAGGAAGCCAGAATTAAATGGGATTATAAATGTGGATACATGCACACACTTATATGAAGAGAATACATTTTCACAACACCTATCTCTCTGTGTTTTTCACCAACTCCCCTACTTTTTTTTTTTTTTTTTCCGTTTAAAGAATTTTTGTGCATTCTCCACTCCATGACATCATTTGCCATTATGTATATCCCCTGCTGGCCGGCAGCCAGCACAGATTGTTCTGGACCCCCTTTTCTCCACCTCACCACAAGCTCAGGGTTTCAAGCCTTTCCTCAAAACACTTAATCCTCCTGCTATTGTGAGCTCAACATTAGGGAGGACTCTGAAGCCATGACAACAGCTGGCTTCCTGAAGACTCTGCCCTGGGCCACTCCGGAGGCCTCCCCATGGCCCAGGCCAAGCAGTTCAATGTGCTCAATAACACCGCTCCTCAGCTCTAGGAGGCACTGGCTTTACTGTCATTCATGTAATGAGGGAATCTTGAAATCTCTGAAATTAGGGTTCGGCTGAGCTAAGCGCATGAATGTTTAGAAGTTTCTTTGAAGTTTGCCAAAGCTTCTAAAGGATTCATCCGTGTTGCAGTTTGGGCAAGAGAAATTGGTACTTTTGCCTTTTTAAATTCCAAGATAGACACAGCTGTGCTGTCTTCCTATCTAACAGCATTTCAGTTCTTCTGCATTCTCAACTGTCAAAGAGTTCAAACCCTAGATATTTAATGAGATATAAGCAGAAAAAAAGAGGTTCACAGAAGGCAGCTAAAGAACCGCTTAAAAGCAAGACAAAGAAAAAATTGCAAAAGCTAATAATTAGGTGCTAATTTCAGTTGCAATACTTTGCACTGTGATAACAAAGCAGAATAACACACATTAAGAGACAACAAGAAACTCTTGGGTATGCAGTTGGTAGAATATACTAACACATGGGTTCGCTAAGTCTGAGTTTTCTGAAAGAGTCACCTAAGTACAAATCCAGAGTAGTGACAGAGAGTAAACAGTTTAAAATATGCCAGAATAGATACATTGGCAGGAAGACAGATGAAATTCTTTTTCTTCTCAAGGCAGTCTTTGTCTAGCCCTTTGAATTTTTGGGAGCGCTGCTGTCTGACTTTTTTCCCCACTGGCTAGAATAAAGCCCTAAGCAGACAAGAGGTTGTTTTTTTGTGAGAACTTTAACGTTTTCAGACCAGTTGGAATTGGAACATGGACTATCGTTTAGAAACATGGGGTCAAAACCAGAAGATCCTGCAGCTAAGTGCAATATTTGAGCTACTGAGTTAACAAGACAACACACAAAGCCCCTGCTAGGCAGCATGAACATTCCTTTTTAAAAAGCAGGAAAAAAACAAGCACTCCTTCAGCAGCAGAGAGAGCTGAAAGGTTCAGTGTCCCAGGACTAAGGACTTGCCATTTAAAACCAAACAGAAAGTGGGAAAGGCAGTTCACCTCAGAGCCCGACTCCTGGCAGCGGGAGAGTTCGGTGGGCACAGGCTGTTCTGCAAACTCCTCTGCCTAATTGAATTGTTTGGTCTCTCCGCATGAGCGGTCCCAAAACCAACACTCAGGAAACATAAGGTACAGGGAGTTGATCGGGGAGTGAGCAAAAATCAGGATATGTAAACAAACTAACAAGATCAGTGCAAACAGCAAGAGAACACTGTGCTGCAAACAGCTCCCAACCTGCTTTGTATATTCAGGCTGTCCCTGTAACATCACCAGCCTCCTCCTCCTCCTCATGGGGACTTTGGGCTCCCAAGCAGGAGTAGATGAAACACTTTGGTTACAAAAAACTCCTCCATAAATACTAAAAGTTAAAAATCCCAACATGAAAATCTGTCTGTCGTCTTACACGATTACAAGAGCATTCTGCAAATTTTTCAATGCAAATATTATGGCGTATTTTTTTTTGCACATTGGAAAAAGATGATGTTCCTTAACATTCCCACTCTTTTCCCCCAAACTGGGATGCAGAAGATGAGGAGTTTGGTTGATACACAAGATCACGGATTAATGGAATTGTCAGAGTTGGAAGGGACCTCTAGAGATCATCTAGTCCAACTCTCCTGCTAAAGCAGGATTGTCCAGAGTGCATCACTCAGGATGGCATTCAGGTGGGTCTTGAAGGTCTCCAGAGAAGGGGACTCCACAATCCCCCTGGGCAGCCTGTTCCAGAGCTCTGTCACCCTCACCATAAACAAGTTTTTTCTCATATTCAAATGGACCGTCTTATGTACCAGCTTGTGCCCATTGCCCCTCGTCCTGTAAAATTTCTGTTTATCTAAGTTGTCTCATAGGGAAGGCGACCAACTGGAAAGCTAATGTTTCACTACATCATCTCCTGCCCCAGCTGACAAAGATTTCATGGAATACTTTATGAAGACCAGAAGACTGGAGAGAACTTGCTAAAATTCAGCCCAACCAGAGAAGAAATAGCATATCACTCAGGAAAAGGTCTTGCCCTCACAGAAAAAAAAAAAATCCCCAAACTGCAAAACCTCACTTTGGGTGCTGCAGATTTTCCATACAAATGTAACTTAACTATAGAAACCAGAAGTTGGGTCATTTTCCTAGGGGTCCCCGTCCGGAAGTAACAAGATCACACTACAAAACAGTAAGTTTGTTTTTTGTTTTTTTCTCTATAGTTTGCCACTGGGTCATATGACACAATGAGGTAATTAATACAGCTATTGGGACTAACAGCAGCCAGCAAAGGGCTTCTGTTGTTCCTCCCTGAGTAAGGGATGTGACTGAGTCCCCTCCACCCTTCATATCAATTTCTATAGGGACACAAGGATGCAGAAATGAAAGGTGCAACGACATCTACTGTTTCTAGTTAAAAGTGGTTTTGTTTTCCTGAGAACAGGCACATCTATAAACTGAGGTTTACTTATATCTCATTCCACATGCATGATTACTAGAAGAAAAATATTTTCAGAGTTGTTCATATGGTATACCATCAGGCTAGTGCATGGAAAACCATTTCCATTTACAATCTTTTGCTACTTTTGAATTTTAGTCTAAATTAAATCCCACATAGCCCCTTTCAGTCTTATAAAAAAATAAAAAAAAAAATAGAAAAAAATAGGTACACCATCTGAAATATCTAAGAGCCAGAAATTTATTAGAAAATCTTATTTAACATCTAAAGCCTAGCTGATTATTTACAGTCTGTGGGCTCGGTTCTGTCTGAAGCTAACTTCTTCATGGATAGAACTGTGCCTGCAATTCTTTCTCTTTTTTTTATTCACAAAAAAATGTGGCTAAGTTGTCAATTTTAAGTGACCTGAACTTATTTACATGCACACAGCAGAGAAGAGGGTGTTTATAATAGCTCAATACAGGCAGCCCCATGAAGCAAGCCAAGCATTCCTGCTGGTCTTACATATAATCAATGAGCCTGCAGCGCATTCACTGATGAATTGGACAATGAGACTGAGGGTCTGAGTCATATTCAATCAACTCCATTTCCAGCAGCCTGTCAGGGATGATGGCAGATCTATTTTGCAGTGCTGTACACACATCAGCCCATTTGGGAGAGAGTATTTTTATATGTGTGTGTGTGTATGTATATAAAGAAATAGCCAGATTTTTCTAGGTGAACATTTTAATGCAGTCCCTTGTTTGCCTTTTCTTAGCAACAGTTGTAACTACAGTACTGGTCCTGCAGAAGCATTTTTTCCTGACGACAAGAAAATTAAAGTACAGAGAAGCATATTTATAAAGCTGTGGTCATTCAGACTGAAGATAAAAACATTATAAGGCAGAGGTAGATGCTCAGCTTAAGAGATGTGTCTCAGGGGCAGACCTCTAAATGGTCTATTAGATAGGATGAGATAGTAAATCTAATTTGCCAAAATGCAGGCATGCTCCTCAAGGTTTCATGCTGTCAATATTGTATGCTAGCTTGTGGTCTTGATAGAGTTCACATAGTAATGAGCATGAAAACTTAGGGAGGATTTGGCTGTTCTGCAGCCCATCACCCTTTGTCTCGTTAGTGAATTAGTGGTCCAGAATGTGCTACATGCACTGTCTGAACAAAACAGCCCTTCAGGTGGCAGAACTGCAGCAACTGACCACTGTGGCAAGTGCGGGAACTGCTCCAAGAGATGCACACCTCACAAGCTTGCTCTGCTAGAAAAACAGGATAAAAGCACTCAAATTTAACTGTATTTTGCCTTTCAAAGTTCCAAATAAGGTTTCATTTGGGAAATGGAAGCCTTGGAAGCCAGGAGGATGCATTGTAAGAAACAAGTATTCAGAGAAGCAGTGCTAAGATTTTTATTCCTGAAACACGGGAATTTTCCCATTTTTCCTTAACATTCCTTAAATTTCAGTTGTCACTCCTGAAGCTTAAGCCTTTACCATATCCAGGTCCCTGATCTTTCTACAGTTCTGCTTATCAGACTTCAGGATTTGGATTTAATACTGTTTAAGGCAGCATGCACCCCAATGGAATACTTGGAGAAATATTTCAGACAAATGTAAACAACCACTTCTGGCAGAATAAAAATACAGAAGAATAAATAAATAGAGAGACCACACAGGATACAGGAGTGAGATGCACTAAACCCACTAATTCTACTTCTTGTTTCTGAAAGATTCCTCATGGAAGTTTGTTCACTTCCTTTGGGGAGATGTGTGTGCTTCTGTGGACCAGATTAACACCACACCAATACCAAAGTGGGAGACCAATTCTCCAAGGTGCACATTCTCACTGCTTCAATTCTGCCTGCTCCGATGCATGTGAGATTCCCCTGTGAACCCATTAATCTAACAATTAATACAGCCAATGGAGGAGGGTGGCCAGAAGCAGAAGTACATAGTCATAAACTCTTGTACTCACTCAGTTGTTGTAGCCTGCTGTCCACAAACCTGCTCCATCCAATTTTCTAAGGCAGCTCTGGAGAAAGAGAACTTGAACAATGCTAATGCAGCCTGAGAGGATTTCTTTTACTACTGTTAGTAGGAACAGATGCAGATGATGGGCAGAGTTGCAAGTCAGTCATTTCTCTCTATCTCACAGTGCAAAAAAGACCCTGAGAAAATCTTCTATAGCAACAAGAAGAAAAAAAAATAAAATAAAATATCTTCACCTGAAGAAATCCAAGGACTGGTCATTTTGATCACAGAAACCCAGGAACTGGGTGCACAGGGCACCTGCACTCAGCAAAGAGATGTTCATGATCTAGGTGATACTCAACTACCAGGATTTGTAGATGCTAACGCAGGATTTTCCCAAGAGGAGCACCATTCACCAAGGTTGAATGCGGAGGGTTTTGTTCCCCACCTTCTTCATAGCATCAGGTGGCAACTTGCAGACCTATTGCAGAAAAGTGACTTGCACTTTTTTTGCAACTCAACAGAAATGAGGCGTGGAATGGAGGTGGTCCAATGACTTATGACAACCAAGGTCCGGCCCTCAGCAGTAAAAGATAGAGAAGAAAGGTAATGGGTCTTGTAGCAAAACCCAATACTACAACATTACACATTAATTGTCCAAAGTGCTTTCAGTAGCTACTGGAAATGGCTGCTTTTGGGCTACTGTTACAGAGAGCTATAACATTGTTAAAAATGCATAGCCCTGGGCAAACCTATACAGAGTGTTATACAAGTTTTTATGAACATGTTGAGTACCTGACATTACTTGACGATTAACTCGAAATTTAAAAAAAAAAAAAAAAAAAAAGAAAGCATGGTATAGACAAACTCCTTGAGGCTTTATACTTTTTATATTAAGATAGCAATCAACTTGATATAAAATCTGAGACAAAGCAGTGACAAAATTACCACATAGTAATATTAGACAGCTATGGCATGAAATAAAAAGTCACCTGTGCTTCACACTCACTGAAAGGAAGAAAAAACATTTCCCCTCTACCTCTGAAACTTCTGCAGGACTGCGTCTGCAGAGCACCTGCACTAGATGCTGTTTGAGCTGGGAAGAGTCTTGCCTGCTTCACAGATGCTGTGCTGAAAGATCGGAAAGGTGACCTGCTTAACTCACCTTGGAACAAACAGCTCACTTAACTCTATTCTCTCTAATTACTTTTCAATCACAGAAAATCCTTTCACTTTAAATTTTTTGAGCCTAGGACAGATTTTTCCAATTCCACTAGAGTAGACTGAGAGCTTATTACTGTATCAGAAAATCCAGGTTCGGCATGCTGAAGGATACACAAGAACAAGGTAGTACATTATGAATAAAACAGTATTTCTAAACATGAAATTATAACCTTAAATAGAAAGTGGCTTTTACTCATAAAAGATGGCTTTTACTCACTTCTCTCTCATACTGAAATCAGCAGGAGTTTTAGCAATCTTAAATTTTGCTGGTATTACCAAAGCCAATCATATTCTATAAAAACAGTGTGCTTTTCAATGCCTTCTTATATCCAAATATAATACAGCACATCTTCTTTCTGGGAAACCTGCAAAGGAGCCCTTGAATATAAAAACAATTACTGCACTTGCAGTTGGGGACAGCCAGCAGCAAAGTGGATACAGATTTCCCTGGGAGACATCAGAACGGTGGGGAGAGAGTGGATTGTACTTTTGCTATTTCAAAGCCACTAAGCAAGAAGCCCAAGCCAGAGAAGGACAATTAAACAAGTAGGCAGCTAACATATATTTGTGGTTGAGCCACAAAGAGAAGAGACTTAGGTCAGACAAACTGTATAAAGGTGGCAGCAAAGAACTGTTTAGAAGTTACTCAATGCAGTGAATAAGGTATGGATTTGAGCTTGAAAGGTTTATCTTCAAACGGAACTTTAGGGTATGTGCAATAAGCATGAGGTTCTAATGTTGAATCTATTCGAAGGGCGTTCAAAAACATCTGATGTTCATATTTCAGTTGTCAGCAAGGCTCTGAAGCTTTGATCCTGCACTTTTATCTTTACCTGTTCTTCACGGAGTTTCTAAGAGCACTCATTTTGCTGGTGTACACTTCCCTGCCTTCTTTCTTTCTCTGGGTAGCTGACACATGCCCTTGGACTGAACCATTTTCTGTTACTGGCTGAATAAGATTTGGGGGATAAGTTTTTTGCCACAAAGCACTGGGTCTTGTGTACGTTCATTGACATGCAGACTACCCAAGCCTCATACAGCCTCCTTTTCTTCTTTCCCCCCCTTTTTTATCCCCATTTTGAATTGTGCCACACAGATATTGCAGGTTTGCTTCAGAGTCATTAAAGATTCTATGAAGCCAAAGTATCCCTGATCTATCACCACTGAAGCCGATGTACAAATAATTGAAATGGTATAGAGCTAGCCCTGAATTCCCAGTGTTCCTAAATACTTGGGAGGTTATTTATTTGTTAATCTACACGTTTAATTAGATACTTTAGCCTTTATTCCCATTGCTTGTTGGGAAATTGCTAGTTATATAGCTACGCACAAAAATCTGCCATCATTTCTATTACATTTAGAATACTATATTCCTCTTTCTACACTAATACCTCAGAAATGAAACCTGCCGAATGAATACTCTTTTCAGAGCACTTCCCTTTCCACATTTCCCCCCTCACAAAGTACAGCTAAGGAAATTATTTTGATTTTTTTCAAGTTTTGGAATATTAAGGCCAAATGAGTGCTTGACTGTGGGGTAGGGGTGGAACCCTCAACTTCTTGTGAGTTCTTTGTTCATTTTGTACATGCAGGTTTTTTCCCTGTTTGTATTTAAGCAGAAAGACTTTTTTTTTTTTGTGATACTTAATGTATTTGTAATACTGCATCTCATCAAGATTGTTTTTTGACATATAGAATAGAAGTTCATTTAATATTTTAACTATTTTCTAAACATGCATTTATTATCATTTTCACAGCCCAAATGGCAATGGAAATACCACAATGGCATAATATTATACAGCAGTAACTCACAATTTCTGAAGATTAAAATTTCTTTACCAGCTTTTGAAGCAATTACTCTTAGCAGATTACATCTGGCTTATTTAAGTCCAGAAACTGCAACTACAACCTTTCTAAGAAGACAATCCTGGACTAATTTTAGCAAACCTGTGACAGACTTGATGCTAAATGTGCTTGGACTGTTCAGCATAAACCTTTCCAAAAAAAACCCAAAAAAACCCCAACCAACCAAACCACTGAAATCCCCTGCATTCTACAGCCAGAAACCTCACTTCTGCTACAGGGGACAAGGCACATGGCACTCTGTCCCTATGAAAAGAATTGCTGATGCAGTAACTAATAACTGTGGCATCATGAAGATTAGCTGCAGAATGAAAAAAACTGGGTGCTTGTAAAAGTTACTGCCCCAGAGCTGTCAGCCAGGGAAGTCAAGAGAAATGAAGTGTGTTTCACAGTTGTGTACCTGTAACACGTTATTACCTCCAAATTCAGCAAACGCAAACTTGCTGTATGTATCCACCATGGTGGTGGGTTTGGTGTGTTTTTGTAAACAGCTCCCTCATCTATTTCGCATACTATTGTGAAAGAACAGAGTGCCATCATAGGTCTCCTAATGACAAGGCATAAAGCCTAAAAATACTTCCCTCCCTTGATAAGTGAGATCTTGCCTCACAGTCTGCTGTTAGCGTTGCTAATAATTTATTTCTACATTTTTAAGTATCCACTTTTTTTATGATGGGAAGTCATATGAAAGGAGGACAAGTTTCTAAAAAGAGATGCAGGAGATGTCATTAAAAATTCTGCTAGGCAAGTCTGACGTCCATGTAGAAAAAAAAATTGAAAGAATATTTTGTTGAAAGATATGTAACTAATCATGTCTGCCACTACAGGAGAAGCAGAGAGCCTTCACCAGTAACATCTCCACAATTGTCATACTAGAAAGCATTCAAGGGTTTAATGGTGTCAAGAAGCTACGGAGACTGTCATACGAGAAACTGATCCAAGAGTAAGTGATAGACATTTGATTTAACTACTCCATCTACTGGCAAATAATTATGCCTGTTCTATAGAGAAACGGGTGTTGTTTAGATGAAGCTTTGTCTACAGAAAATGCTCAAAGAGGTATTGTTCAGTTCTTTGAAAAAGCAACAAATGCTTTGTCATTGGCTTCTCTCCTATCCACGGTTTCCATACGTTGTGGTGTATATGAGAACCACATCCCATTTAAATAGCACAGTTCCAAGCTGAGTTTTACCTGAAGAGCAGGAAGGTTTTTTTCAGTATAGTTCATAAACACATGTTTTATTTGACATCTATTGTGATCTACTGAACTTTTATTTGTAGTCCATCCTGTTTGCTCTTACTTCGATTGCCTGGAAACATGTCAAACCTTACAGCAGATTACACAAGCTCCACCTAAACATCACAGCCATGCAGGAGTGTGTTGAACCACAATGGCTTTGCAAAATGCAGGTTTTCTTTTAATTTCTCTTACAGGGAACACATAGCAGCAGAGCTCTGAGAGAATATGTACCAGAGACCAACAAAACACAATCTGAACACAGTAACCGGAAACGTAACTGCCTGCCTTTCCTTCTCCTGATACTATTCTGAAGATGAAATGTCACCTCTGGCAATCTCAGCTTTCCCATCCTGAACATCAGGGCATTCATAATTTTGCACTTAGTACTTGCAATCTGATAATCTTTCTGCTGGGCTTCAGTATTTTAACATAGTGCCTACTATAACACCAATCAGACTACAATGTCACACAAAACTAATAAGATTATCTATTAAATCATTTCTGCTTTTCATTTCCATGAGTCCTTAATAATAACATTAATTACATTCTCTAATATGCATTTAATACAACAAAAAAAGCAATTCCCTTCAACCCCACAGAGGGATAAAATTCACAAACTAGACCAAGTCCTCTTCCACACCTCTGGCTACCCTCCCAGGACAGTGTTCCATGGGTACAGAAGCCATAAAACATGTTGCTGTGCTCCTCTCAGCAGGTCCAGAAAACGTTAGTTAGAGCTTGGGGAGAAGGTTGTGTGAGGAGAGGGGAAGTGACAGCTGAAGCACCCCAGGCTGTTTAGGTCATTAGTTGTGAAGTAACCCAAAGCCAGCCCCAAGACGACTTGCTGGAAATGTAGAATTACTAATATAATGGGCTTCTACTGCTTCTGCAAGCCATTCGGTCTTTGCAGAAGTGTGGCATCCACGTATGAACAAAAATAATGGAATTAATTACCTTTTTTTCTTCTGTACTGTCTCTGGAGGCTCTACTAGTTCTAGATGCAACTTAGAAGATGGAATCATATCTTATAAACACAAAACACACTTCTACATCCACACACCACCATCTACACCCTTTCTTGTAGATTTTGTCCATGAAATCAAAGTTTTTTAAAAAATTGACAAGCAAAACTTTTTCACGCTCCACCCAGAATTGCAATTTTCCCTGATTCTATTTACCATGGATAAACACATCCTTAATAAGCCTATTGCTTTTTGGACCATACTCACTCTTACATCTAAGAAGGCAACAGTGATAGGTTCAAGCAAGAAACATTTGCTTTAACCTGTCATTTATGCAGTTTATTTCACAGCCAAACTTCTCAACACAGCTGAAACACATTATTATATAAGACTGAGCCAGTACTAAGGGCAGGAACAGTAAGGTTGACTGCTTCCCTAAATCCTCCCTGTTTAAGTAAAGCTGATGGCTTTCTTGAGCACTCTTGGTACAAATGATCACCTCACATACTTAAGATAATCATCTGAATTATTCTTTCATCACTGTTTTTAAGTTTAGCATCTTTTGCATGATGATTCTGGAGGGCTCAATATGCACATCAAATATCCAGTGTTACTTTACACCTGACAAAAAACAGTGTGGAAGAAACTCTGCTGTGTTTGGTTGTGATGCTACTACTGATGTCTTAAAAATTGAGGTTTTTGTCAGGAATTTTTTTAATTTTATTTTTATTAAAGCAAAAAGGTACTCTGAAACTCAGCTGGATGTTGCCACAGTGAAAATAAAAGCTAAAAAAACCTAAAAAATTCCCATTTTGACATTTTTGCATAGCTTTGAGATTTGGACTGGGAAGGGCGGGAAGCTCTCCCTTTCCTCCCCTCCCAGCACCCACCACAGTGAGCCACAGATGTATGTTGAAGCTTCAGACCTGCACCTGAACTCCGCTCAGAGCACAAGACTCATGCCAAGCTGAATGTTTAAACAAAACAGCTTTTGCTCAAGGAACAAATAGGTATTCAACAGGCTAAGAAATAAGATGTTGATTTTCAGTGAAGACTTAAATAGCAGCATATGTTCACCCTGTTTACTGTTCTGGAGAAGATTTTCACACACAGGCAGTCTGGACTCTGACCTTGGGAGCATCTCCTGTGATTTCAGAGGGGATCTCTGACCTTTTTGTGTTTAAGCAACTAAAATGGAAATTGAGCCCACGTTTGAGGTGTTTCCCACTGCTGTAAGACTTCAAGTGAAAGGCTGAAATCAACAGCATATAGGGATTCCAATCAACAGCAGGGACTGGGATTTCACCGACTTTCACTGAACTGTGCCTACTATCTGGAGAGTCAGCAGTGTCCTCAGTGAAGGCTGCAGGGCTATAGTTACTAACTCTAGAAAGTTAGTATAGTCACTAACTCAGTTACTCTAAGTTAGGTGCAGAGTGGAAAGACACCTAAGTCGCTTTGACATTCCAAAAAATATCATGTGTTCTTTTCATACTAGTGTACATTATAGACAATTTTCTTGCTCTGGCTTTAAAAAAAACAAAATAAGACACCCACAAGCCACTACACCTCTGCAGTAATACACCGATTTTTATTTGAAATTTCAGACATTGCCCAACCAAAGCATTGACATTGATAAATGAATGAGACGACAAATTGTGGATTTACTTTTTTCCTATATACATTCAAGCAAAATCTATAAGCCCTGACACGAAAGCCAGATTTGAACCCTGGTTCATTTGAATGAAGAATGCACCTACCAGACAGTTTCCTCGGTAAGATGCCAGAGGAATGTCCCTGGTCTCCGAGTCTGGATGCAAATGTCTCTGTGGCTCTCCCTTTGAGACTTTCCAGTTTCAGGATGACTCTTCATTCAAATTCAACACCTTTTCGGTAGCTTTCTCTTCCTGTTGTGGCCTCTGAAAACAATGCTATTTAAACCTATGTCATTTCAGCTCACCCAGTGCCTCCAAACAGTGGAAGTTACTGTTGACAAATACTGTTGTTAATTAATTGGTAGAGGTGGGGGAAGAAAAGAGGAAGAAGGCTCTTGTTGAGATTTCTATCAGACCCAGGAGTACATCTTCTTTTCAATCGTTATTTGCTCTGTCAATTTTTCAGCATCTAGAATGTGTAAGTCCATAGCTTCCAGCTGGGGAAAAAACCTGTTATGGGGTAATATTTCAATATAGCAACTTTAGCATTTTTAAAAAAGTTTATCAGGAAATCCTTATGGATTCCTGAAAATCCCCTGCACTCACTCATTAACTGTGTGGAATTAGCCTGTTGAGCAGCACACAGAATTTCAGCTCCAAGAGACCTTTATAAAAGTCAATAGCAACAGCTAAATACAGGCTGTGCCAGCCACACTGTGCACAACTCTCTCATGATTACAAAATGAATTACCATTAACTGTTAACAGGCAATTGTCAGCTCCTAACCTAACTGTATTATCATGTATGATACCATCTATGGAAAGAAAAGCTTAAATGACTCCACTGAATACTGGATTGGTTGTACCATGTTTTTACTCTTTCACCATGGTACAGTTGGGGCAACACTATATCCTTTTGGCCCATCTGCCTTCAAGTCAGGCCTGGGTTCCCATCTGTGTCAGTCTAAATGCGATCAACATGGGAACAAAGACCACAAGAAGTGTGAAGGAAATAGGTCTGTGGGCACTCAGAGAGCAGTGACTACAGTTGCATCATTTGTGATGCATCTTTTTGAAAACAGACTACTTAACTATGAAACACATTTTTTAAAACTGTTTTTCCCCTTGCTACTACCATGCACATGCTAAAAGAAATGCTAGAGGTACACCTCAATTTACTATATCATTTATCCGACTGTTACTCTCATGCTCAGAGGCAGACAGCCCTTTGAAGTTCCAATTTCATTGAGACTCAAGAAAAAAAAGCAGAATTCTCAAGGAAATTAAATTATTCCAGAGTGAATAAAACACTCGAAATCTTAGATATGTTTGATGCTTTTTTTTTTTTTTTTTTTCCTTCACCTTGCAAGAGTTTAGGTGTGCACAGAGCTCTACAGGAGCTGCTGGGAATTTCAGCAAGTGCAAAACTTCTTCTGGAGGTCACAAAGAACTGCCTTAGTTTGCTATTCCACCCCCTCACATTATGCAAGCTATAGAGTTCACCCAGTAGTTTCTACATCAGGATCAAACTTAAAATTGTATAGTATTTATTTCAGAAATACACTCAGGCTTTAAAGAATTCAGTAATGTGCTAATTGAAGGGCTAAAAAAAAGAAGAAAAAAAAAAAGCCAAAACCAAACCACAAAATCAAAACAGAGCTGTTAAAGGCCTCAGAACATGCAGTTCATTCTAGTACCCCTAAGGCAACATTTACTTTCACCTGAGCAGCTCTGGGCTTATGATTATCAGGCCAGATCCTAAATTCCCTGTGGGGTGATATTTCCACAATCTCCACTCCGTATTTTAGGAGACACACAAACGTGCCTTGAACAACCAGCTGAACATGAACCCCTGTTCTGCACAAAACTCTGATAAGTTAATTATTGTTGTAACTTAAAATTAACTATCACCTAAAAATTAGAAAGTGTCTGGACAAAGAGTTTTCAATTTCTCATGAGACAGTTCAAAGCCATCGGAATCTGAAATATCATCACACCACCCTGAATTCCTGAAATGATTCTACAATTCTGAAAATACTCTCTACCAAAAAAAAACAAAAACCAAACCAAACCAAACCAAACCAAACAAACAACAAAACAGAACAAATAAAAAAAAAAAATCACCCTACTCCCAAACAAAGCCATCATCTTATTATTATCATATTGTGAATTATTCACATTTGTCCGGGTACGCTTCATGCTACTTTATAGATGTGTTAGTTCCAGAAAGTAAGTAAAAGTTAATTGAGAGAAAGCTGAGTTACAATTCAGAAAACCCGGGTTTGAGTCCTTGTGCCATTATTGACCCACAGAAGTATCTCAGATATGGCTCACTGTGGTGCCTCATTTCCCCATTGGCCAGAGCAGGAAAGCAGAGCTTTCCAAACAGAGGTGGAAAAGAAAAAACAGCAGTTGTTTTGCCTTGAAAAAGGATTTCTTTTTTTTTTTTTTCCTTCCTGCCACTCAAGCAGACTCTAAACACACCTCCTCCTTTTCCCAGATACTGGCTTTCTCTGTGAACTGCATCACTAAAACACCAAGATTCTTCTTTTTTAACTGCACTGCAGCCCCAGACAAGCAGGGACTTTACAGCTTTCAAAGGGAAGGTTTGTATTTTAAGCTCAGCTGTAGCCACAGTCTTTTTAGGTCAGATCACTTAGAACAAGGGCGTGTGTGTGGAAGGGGGAGCAACAAACATTTTTTAACTGTCAGTTGGAACTGAAAGAAACAGCGTGAAAAGAGGCAGCTTAGCTATTGGTTTTGAAGTGATGGCATTTGTCTATGAGTGCACAGCCTACGAAAGGCGACAGGTTCTAAAATAATGGTACCGTAGCAGGCACTGAAATGTAAAACATATGTCACACTTTTCCCTGCTCACAGTAAGGTTTAAAATATTTATAATGCTGCACCTTTCCCTGAAAGCTTTCTGCAGCTTTCCTGGGTTCACGGGTAGGTGAATCATCTCCCTGAGAACTGCACTGCGATGCTCACGTGGATTTGTTCCTCTGCATACAAAGAGGGGAGCAAATTTTAGGGTGCAAAAGCCGGGTTATGCGGCAGCCCCCAGATAGCTATTTTGTCAGTATGCATTCATCCTGACACACCGTTTGCTTCCACAACAGGATTGTTTTTTTTAAAAAAGACCCTACTGTTTCATTTACAACACAAGCTGAGGAACTGATGTTACTACTTCCTTATGTGAGAACACCACAAATTTGTCAGCAAAGTGTGATCTAGGGCTTGAATTAAGTAAAAGGAACACAAAGTGTTTGAGTGTCCCTGTGTACACGCAGGATGAGCAAGGACATGATACGCTTTGTTTTCTTTCTTCATTAGTGTTCTTTAGCATACATTTGATAGGAAATTATTTTTTCAGAGTAAAACTAAAAGGAACAATCTATTTTTTTTTCTCTAAGGAATTAGACAGTCTTAGGAACTACCTGCTCACAAGAGATTTTACCTGTGGACAAACCCATCCATCTCCCTAACCCCAAGCTGCAAGAAACTGAGAGGGAGGTCTCTATTCACCATGCATGCAAGAAGGCATATCTTTCCAAACTCAACAGTTGTTTAGCAGCTACTGTGGTAGAATTTAGGTATTGAAAAAAAAAAAATAAAAATGCCAGGAAGTCAGTGAAACAGGGGCTGGTGGGATGTATGTGCAGACTTTCACAGGAATACATGGGAAAAAAACTTTTGAAATAAAAAGAAAAAAAAACCAAACCAAACCAAAACAACAACAACAAAAAAAAACAACATCAACAAACCAAAAGTCAAATGTGCACATCCTGCTGAAGACCTGACTCAAACCAATGTGTTCCAGACACATCAAGTCTTAAGCTTTCAGGAAAAGACTCTCAAAGGCGTGATTCTGGCATCTCTTGTTTGTAGCAGAGACCTTGTTTGGCCTGCACATAGATGGTCCTGATGCCACAGGCCAGTTATATCATGTACCACTCCGCATGGTGCCTCACGATCACTGAAGGTGTAGTCTCATTCCTCAGCTCCTCCCCATCACATGGAGGAACAGCTTGTTGCAAGGGACAGTCACACAGCCCAAACACATCCCTCAGCACCTGGCCAGGTGCATGCCCCCCCCCATGGCCAACATTCTCTCTACCTACTTGAATTACTTAAAAGGAGACAACTCACTGAAGAAAGTCCTAGGAGATCAAGTCTCTCTAGAGTACCACCTAAAAATCACAAAAGGTTTTAAAACACCTTTTAAACAATGTTTTTTTAATGTAGTTAGGACACTTTGGGGTCACTTTTCTCACTTCTTAAAGAGACATATATTATAGGTAGCTTTCATATAGAGAGTTTCACATAGAGTTTCATATAGCCAAAAATGATTCAACTTTCTGAAAACTAGATTTATTTACTTATTTTATTTTAATTAGCTATCTCAGTAGAGTTCACCCATGCAGTTCTTACCCTGTTGCTTACTTGGTCATTTCCATTATTCAGAAGGGCAGAACTCTAGATAGACTTTTGGCCAACCCATGGAAACTAAGTTATATTATAAGACATGAAGCCTTAAGCTTCACCAGTGATTTAGAGGATGTGTGCATCTCACTGAGAATAAAATACAAAGCAATGTTTCTGTGATTCCTAGTTCTGTTTTGCCTTCTCTTAGTAGCAAGGGAATTAGTGAAATGTACAGGTTGCTTCAGAGTGGCACTAGGCACCTGTAGATGATACTGTATTTAGTTAGAACTGTCATATAAAAAGTGCTTTCAGATTTATGACTGAGATGAAACTCCCAATTAATTGAAAAGAAATTTTAGCTGAGTAAGGAATAGTGTATTGGTGTTGCTCCCCTACACAGGAGGATAGCAGGGAAGAAGGAAGTTATGCAAATATACAATACACTTTAAGCTTATTCATTGTATGAGCACAATTCAGCACTGTCCTTGTTTGTAGATTACCAGTATATACAAGTCTAGGGCCATGAACTGGTTTCACATTACACACGCTTTTGTGCAAAAGTCTGACCATTGATACAGGTTTCACTTGAGCATCAAGTGAAAATGCCTGACAGACATTTAAACACATAAGAAATACTGATTTTTTTTCATTTGCTCATACAGCACTTCTGCCTAAATTCTGCTGGACTGGAAGTTAGAAAAAGAATTCCAATAAAAGTTCCACTAAATCCAATGTTAAGACTTCCAGATGTCCCAACTTCCATAGAAAAAAGTTCCTCATAATAATCTGATTTTTTTAAAATCATAACCCTTTTTTATATACCACTTTTTCTTGGGTTCTGACATCAGCAAATTTACCAAAATATCACCAGAAAAAGTATATTCAAAGATGAACTGGGACAGACTCAGTTGAGCATTTTTCACAGTCAAGATTTAACACCATTTTTAGCTCAGTGCAGCTTGTATTAAACTTTGCCAAGCACCTAAAATTTTACATATTAGAACCAAGCTCCAGGAAAACTGCTGTCTTATGTGATGTTAATCATCTTCAGAGAGCAATAGCCAGCTCCACACTCAGACATACGCTATCAGCAGCCCCAAGTTCTCTAATAAAAATAAAATAAACAATTTTCCTATTTTATTGTCCAAATAAGCTCCTCGCTTTTTTATGTTCTTTCACACATCACTTTGTGGCCACTTATTTCCTTGTCTTAAGTTATACTTCGCTTCAGCTAAGAATCAAGTACCTGAAGATATTTTTAAGTTTCTGGTTCTCTAACGAAGTTTACTAAACCATTTCCTTCTCTCAACAGTGAATTACTTCTGGCACAACTTGGACAGCAGACGAGTTTTCAAAGATAATTAGCTGAGTGGGTATTCAGCAGAAGTGGGTCATAGCATCCTTCTTCACAGAGGGTTCGATAGAATGGATTTCAGCTCACGCACTTCTCTAAATGCAAAACATCTTGAAAGAGGAAAGAAAGTGGAAATAAAGAAAAGGAATATTTTTAAAGCTTTAGGAAAGGTTACAGAATGTATGATTTTAGTGTAGGTAGATAATAGGTAAAAAAAGCATTTAATGTGTGCAGTGAATGCGTTGTGTATTGGTAGAGAGAAGAGCACGCTTTTAGAAAAACACTCGTCAAACACTGCAGATAGACACGCTGTCTTAGGGTTGTCAATGAAGTATGAACAACATTGTCATTTATCTATACCCACACAGACTATAGCTACAAATACTACTTGTTTCATGATAGCACCATAATAGGCACAGGCTGGGCTCTGCAGCTTGGAAGGCAGCCAGTGCCTCCAGAGCCATGTCCTACTGCAGCAGGACTGCGTCACCAGCCAACACATTCAAAGTCCAACAACAACAACAACAAAAAAGTCCCTAAGGATGTGTTACAAACTCAAAAGCAGGGCTCTTCAGTTTCCTAGGATAGCTCCACACATGAGTTAAACATGCTGCAGAGCCCAGTGTCAAGCAGCAGAAAGATACTGGGAGACAAGATGCAAATAACCAAGCTACTAAATCCTTCAGGAATTATTGCCAGTCTTTAGAATCACCAATGGAAAGTCAAGGACTTTACAACATTTTGGAGTCCGATCTCATTAGTAATTTGTTAAGTTTCTCCACAATCCCAATTATACCAGTGGCATTAAACGATGGAGAAATCTTTGGCATTTGTTGTGGAAACACTGTAAACCCATTGCTTATCTCCTAGCAACAAGCAGCTGACAAAGTTATCATACACCGAAAAAGATTTACTTCCAGATCATGACACATACCCATAAACTTCAGCTTAACTCTGTCCTCAGAGTATTATAGTGGTCGCTGACATTGTTCATTCTGGTGTTTTCCCATTTCAAAGTTCAGACTGTTTGCAGAGCAGATGACATAGATAGAAATAAAGTATATTATTGTATTTTTCTATTAACAATGCAAGCGGAAAGATGAAAATGACCAAATTACCCATCATAAAAAAAAGACAATGAATAAAATGTTAGTGTTTCAGATATCAAATCACTTTTCACCCTAAGAGATACACCTGCAACAGTAATTTTTTACAAAGAAGATAAAGTTGGAACAATGCGCTTGTTTTGTAGGTGTGCACATATCCTAACACAGTGGGATTCTCTTGCCTGATGGCTCTTGATGCTTGGATGTTATTAGAAAAAAAGTACTCCAATAAAGAAGTTATAACTTGCTTATACTAAACTATCACTTGCAGAATATCACACAAGTAGCAAACATGTTAACAGATACTATATTTTGCCCAATAAGAATCAAAGAGGTTGTCAAACTATTCTGTTCAAGGAAATAATCAACAAGTAATTTAGTTATCTGAACTAACTGTCAGAAAGTCCTTGATCATTATCTTTATTATTTATTTGCTATACCTTTCCTGGCTAAAGGTATTGCTATATGGCAGCTACCTTTGCTGCTTGTACAGAATTTTAGCCCAGATCTAGTCTCTTATCAGATGAACTTTCTGTTGTAGAGCAATACATTGTTCTTAGGTGCATGTTCGTCGTGTCAACAAAATCCGTGTGTAAGCTGGGGCTGAGCACTCCCCAGTCAGACATTATGAAGTTACAACTTCATTGTTTAACATTTCACTGTTCTTACGCCAAAACCCAATCGTAATTTCACCCTTTCTGACCGAACTTTTAAAAGACAAAAGATTAAAACACGTGGCGGGTGTGCATAGTATTCCTTCCAGATCAACAATTTCAATGCTGGGACAATAAGACCGAGACTTAGAGCTGCACACAGACAGCACAAAACATTTAAAAATCTATAAACCAGTGATTTAACAAACCACAAACTAAAAGGAGGTATCTGATTATATAAAATTGCCAAGCAGATGCCAAGAATGCTGTTATGGTTTCCAGTCGTTTATTGCTTACACTTCACTCCAAAAGTCATTCCTTCTTTTTTCCTGTTCTCCTAGAAGCTCCAAGGTCCAGCCAGCATGGAGCCTGGGAAAAATCTGGGGAAGGAGGAGAGAGGGGGGGGAAAAACCAAGCCAGGCCAGAAAAGCCTACCGCACCCAACTCGTCATCTCTTTCCAGTGTTCTCAATTTTTGCACTTCAAGAAACAAGATGCTTTAGCAATATAAAGAACCTGCACCTAAATGAGAAAGGATTGGTTCAAGAAAGCCGGAATTAAACTTAATTTGTCAGTTAATTTTAAAAAGGGAAGGCAAGGAATGAGTAAAAAAGGTAACATCCGTGGAAGAGTTTGACTGTGTAACTTATTAATAATGCCTAAAATGATTCATTTATACATGTATTAGCAGGACATGGCTAAGAATCTAAGATTTAAATAAAATCAGCTTTCAGTGAAACATCAATCCATAATCACCTATAATTGTTTCAATATTACACTCTAAATTGTTTTAGACACAGCTAAGATGCAATAAGGCTGACAGTTTGCAAAACAAATTATCAGTGCATTAGGCCTGGAAGTTGTGATTTGCAGTATAAAATATACATGAAAGCAGGAAGAGTTCAATCATATGCCATCACATAATTCATGGCGTTTTTCTGCATTTTGTGTCACGGCATTTATCCTATATAGAACCTTGCATAATAATATAGGTAGAACAGCATTATAAAGGTTCTATTCTGAATTATATGCCGGTGCCCTACTTTATGCACTTGATAAATAGAAACATAGTAAGCCATAATCAGTACAAATAAGTGAATCACACTCAGTTCATACATTCTATACTGGTGTTCAGGCAACTTGCTTAAACTCAAAAGTGACACAAGCCCAAATCCACAGGGAAGCTGGGAGCACACTTCACCTGCTCTCCTCCCCTGTTGAACCCTTTGCCCTGCTGTCTCTCACCAATTATTCTTCATTTTATGCCATGCAGTAATCTCCTACTTCCATTTTCATTTCAGGAACTCCTCAGCAGGGCAACAGTGGCATAATTTGCTTGTGGTACATTTATTCAAAAATAGGACTTTTTTTCCCTGGGAAACCATATTTCAAGCAATCTGATAGCTGGGGGTGAGCACAGTATGTTACACCTTGTGGAGAAGCAATTGTCTGCAGTCATGTTCTCATTCTCTTAGGAGAAATAAGTCCTTCATGGATTGCTCTTTCTTAAGTAGTCATTCGAGCTTAATTTTCAAAAGGCATTGACCAAAATTCTGCCTGAATTGGGCTATTCAACTCACTGTGCATAAAACAATATATGTTGTAGATCTTTTAGAAAACACCTAGCTGATTCATTCTAACAATGTCCCTGGGCAGTCATTCAGGCTGTACTGAATGCCTTTCATCTTACTGGAAACACATTAGGAAGAAAGGCACGTGCTATTTGCAGTTTAATCCTGACTCGTCTCACTTCGAGTTCTACCTATTGCAGCCCTTCACACTTCATCTTGGATGCTAAATTAAAGGAAACATATACAATTAGAGGTGAAGTGCCAACTGCTATTTTTATACATGATCCCAAAACCACATCTTTAGAGGCAAAGAAGTGTCCTTCTTTCAGTTCTATTCCTTTATGTGAGATAGATAGAACATGTTATTAAGCTAAAGAGAATAAACAGAGGACCTGATAAAATGATTTCTGACTTGCGTGATGCACAGAATTGACTCACCTTAAAGTGATCAAGTCAATCAGTGGAAACAAATTTTACATAAAAGCATTTCATGGTTTTGCCCACAGTAACATCTGGTAGACAATGAAGAGTTTCAATCCAAGCCAGCCAGGATAATTCAGACCTCAGAGCCACAGGTCAGAAAGAAATTTCCTCTACATTATGAGATGCTTTAAAGCAGTGTAGGAATTATGCCAAGGGAAGGAAAAGCGGGGGAAGATTATCTCAGTTTGTGTTCCCAGACAAACAGGAGGGAACTGCAGTTATTCCAAAGGGGCTCTGTAAGCGTATGCAGAAGTATTCTGTTTTTTCACAGACCGTCTTCACTCCCCTGCGTTCATCCTACCCAGAGCCCACAGGTTATAAGAAGCAGCAGTGCTCAGGGCACGCAGGCTGCTGCTGCTCAGGGAGGATGTCATTCAGTGTGCACAACTGCAGACGGGCTTTCTTATTTAATGCTTGCCTGTTCTTTCAATTCTGCTCCTGTGGTCTGTTGCTGAGTGATGTTGATCTTTGTCTCTCGACTACCTGGAGTGAATTCCATTGCAAATAACCTATTCGCCTGTTGCTTAATGCAAAGCCAACAAAAACGCCAGCACTTGATTTCCCACTGTTCCCAGCTGCTCTTCTCGGGAGCAGTATCAGTAAAGCAGCTCACTTCCCAAAGGATAAGCACACTGCTTGCCAGATTTTTCTGAGGCTTTATGGATCCACTGAAGTAAAGGGAGATGGGGAAGGAGGGGGAGTAGGGGAAAAGAAGAATAATGTAATAATATATATTTTACAGCTTTATATCTTTTAAAAGCAGCAGAAAGTATCATGTCTTGAACTGACCCACTATATGAAAGGCCATTATATTTCATCCAGCCGTCCCTGCTACTTGCTCAGTTGTGTTTTGTTAAAGCTTATCTTCCAATTTTGATAGAAGAATCCATCAATTCTCGTGGTGTTCTGTTCAAATGGCTAGTCACATTATCTGAATGATAGATAAGGTAAGTGTGGATCTCTATAGTCCATGTACACACACCAGCTCTAACAGAGACCCGGCAGCACAGAACTCAATATGTATTAGCCACTATTTCTGCAGTGCCTTGAATAGGCTTCACAGTCCATAATGAACTACGGGTTGCCTCTGCATTCTATTAACTGCCAGTTGCAGCATAGATATAGCCAGGCACTTATCCAGAGGCACAGAGTTATTATTGCTAATTGCTGAACTACAGGAAATACCAAAAAGTGAATGTCACCTGCCACTGACCACATCCACTGAAATGCTATGCAGTGACAGCAGTCCTTGTAGGGAATTTCTTTTGGCACTTTCTCTGCCTGACGTTCCCAGGGGTTAGCTATGTCAGGCATGGTCTGCGACACTCAATGTACTCTTGCTACACAGTGATGCTGAATGAAAATTTGTTTAAAATTAGCTAATTGATGACAAGGTTTCAATTTAAAGACACGAATTACATGCAAAACTAGTATAGTCAGATTACTTTGAAAGAAACTCAAAACTTTAAATTAATGAAAACATCTGCAAAAATCTTGCCTTCACACATAGGGATGACTCAGAACGTAGGTGTAAATGAATCCATATATATATACGCATGTACAGTTATAAATGAATCAAACTTGTGTCTCTAAGATTGCCTTTTCCCTCATAGTGAGGTTTCCACAGTGTTTATAGAGTATGCTGCTTCCCATCTCCAATTTTCTCAGTTATATATTGACAGGTATGCACAGGAACTACCTCTCAGCATCTTCACGAAGCATTAACTGATGCTAGAGGTCTTACACTGCAGGTCTCCAGCTTTGTTGGCATATGGCTGAAGTACTTAAATGGAAATCAGGAAAATGGTAAAAAAAAAAAAAAGAAAATTAAAATTTAGCTGAATTTTAGCACACATTTAGGAGTACTTCTGACTTAAGAGCTCTTGGCAAAATGGATTATTCTGAAAAATACAAATAGCTTCACTACTTAGTCCAGCATCTGTTAATATCCTTTTTGCTTTGTGGTATAAAAACTGTAACTGTTTATTTGAGCAAGGTCTCACAGAGTCAAAAGCTGCCAAGGATTGTTTATTAGTGATGAAAAAACACCCAAATGGCCCCGCATATACTTCAGTCCTACTCAGAGTCCCCATCTGACTGTTCCACTGAGTTTACCTCAATATAACATCTGATCAGAAAATTACTTTGTAACAATGTAAATTCATTTATGTTTCAAAGGGAAAAACAATTATTTTTTTTTCTGTTAAAAAAAAAAAAACAAACCAAAACAAATAAAACAAACAGGAAGTCCAAGAGACAGATTTGATTATAGTCAGGAAGGATAAATACAGGATCTTTGATTATTATGAGAACAGCTCCACAGGCCTGCGATGACTTTGAATTAACGGTAGCAGTTTAAACCACTAGCAACCTAAAGACACTGGTACATTTAAGCGCATTGACAGTAATTTGATTTTGGCTAAGTAAACAAGGTAGAAAGGCTTTTTTGTTTCAAGAAAATATTTTCTGTGTGCAAACAATGAATTTAATCTTAATTAATATGTATAAAATTAAATTTGGTTTTGGATCTTTTCTTAAACTGTTTATACTAATAATGAAGAACACAAGCACACACTTTTTATAAGCACTACCCTTATGCAATGTGGAGTTCAAGCAGAAGAGGGAATGGAAATAGAGGAAAGAAAGTTCAGTTTCTTTCAAAAGCATAGAAAATGAATGAGAAAAACCTAGGTACTGGTGTATTCCAGCAACTAAAAGACACGGTGATTAGGAATGATTTCTCTACTATGCAGCTGTGGAGAAGCTGAGCAAAGCGATGCTGAAATAATAAATAAAAAAAGACCTTAGATTAAAAAGAAATCTATGCCCAAGAGAGGTTTTCAAACAGATTGCTAACATCACTTAGGTTTATTCAAAGCGATTGGTGAAGTCTTTCCCCATTAATCTTCCTATATCCCCTGGATTTAAAACACCCAGAGCAAAACGCACCATCATGTAGTAGGAGTATGACAGGGGAATGAATTCAGAGCCGTCCAGATTCACCCAAGTAGTAGAGCTGTGAAAAACCAGGCAAAGTCTCTTTCACCTTCTGAACAGCTTCATGGTCTAAGATAAAAGTTTATCATTTGCAAGTTTAGTTTCACAGGTCATGGAATGAATTCGTTGCACACAATGTGACGTGACTCTCTTCAAAGTCATCACATGCTCCTGTGTCTCTTGGCCAGACTCAAAGTCTAGCAAAGCTCAGTAGGAATCTGCCACTGCTCTCTCATCAGATTTTCTGCCCTTCAAATCATACATGACTTGTATTCTGAATTTTGTATTCCCCCCCAACAGCTGGAAATTTAAAAATCAGCAAGAGGGATTTCAAGTGTTTTCATTGGAAAGACAAGCTTATAAGAATAACCCCAAAGTAGTTTACAAGTTCAGATGAGAAACATCTGACAAGCCTTCCTCTCCCCGTACATTCTTTTCCCCTCCAACCTACAGCACACAGAAAAATAATGGGACAATTTCAGCTTCACTTGAGTTTCTTTTTTAACATTAATAAAAGTAGAATTGCTGCAACACACACTGGAAAAACAACACAAAACCCCAAAACAACAAAAACAAAAAAAACAACCAAACAAAAAAGAAACCCCAAAATCAGAAAACAACACAAATCAAAGCAAATATGGATAAGTATATAAAAACAACTTCTGGGTAACTTCTGCAATTTTTCATCTTACCTTTATCTCTAACCTGTTCTGGTTTTCAACGCCTCAACGTACTCTGATTAATTTTTTTCCCACCAGTTCTGTTCATTTGAACCTCAGTAGAAGTTTGGATAAGCAGAAAGCAAAGTTCTTTAGTCTCCATAACCCCTGGGGATGGCTTAGGGCAGAATGTGCATGGAAGCCCTGATGGTTAACAAGCAAAACCCTTGGACCTGGGTTACCAGTCAGGTTTAGAACAGAGGAGCACAATGCCTGCAAAACACCCAATCCAGCCTTCTAACGATACCTGCATGCACACACAAACAAAACACTATCTAGAAATCCAGAACAGAGTTGACAGCAGAGCTAAGAAGGTAAGCAGATACCCTGCATCAGCTGGAGCTGCTGTGAGTTTGGATTTGCAGTGCACAGCACAGTATAACAGGGATCGCAACCAGCAGCAGACTGGATGGCAACAGATGTGCATCTGCAACTGTACCTCCCCTTTGCTGCTCCTGATGATGAGGAATTTGGGATCACATTCCATGATACTAGCTCTGCTTACTCAAGAAGAGGCTGCAAAAGCTTTACCATGATTTTTCTAAAGAAAAAATGATGTTAAACCTCAAGGACAGGAAAACAGTGTTTTGTTTCAATCGCCTCATTGTTCAGAGTAGAGAAGATGGGTACCATCACCCACAAAAATCAAAACCAATATCAACTGTTACTGAACCCAATCAGCAACTGCTCGAAGAATGCAGATGAAGTTACCTTTGGGCAAATTGCCCTATATGCCTTGCACATCCTTGGGCTACAGCTGGAGCCAACTAAAGCTCATGTATAAGAATTAGTAGGAGTTTCTGTTGGATACAGGCAGATGGCAGAAGATGGAAGGCCAAAATAATTTGGCTAGAAATGAAATCTCTAGCATTCTTTTTGGAAGGATCATTGAGTTATTTTCTGTCTTCCCTGACAAATGGAACAACGAGCCCTGCAATGGAGCATGGCATACCCTGACTGCAACTGGATTCATAAGGAGCACAAGAGCACTCATGCAGCTGAAAGCCCAGGATTTAAGGACTTAGAACCAACCCACAGAAGAGAAGAAATTACTGCTATTTCAAGTTTCATAATACTAGAGTCAAGACATAATGCAAGCAAAGCTGCTTCCTGCAGGAGATCCAGGGATTCCTTTTCTCAGAATGTGTGTAATACACAGCGTGCTGCCAACCACCAAGCATCCAAAGAAATCTCTAAATTAAATAACTGTGTAAGAGTTTGGTAACACGGCACACATGGTGATTTGGATGAAGCTGAATACCAAGACATCAGTTTTCAATAGATAAAGAATCCAAGCGTTGCAAAATGAAATCTCATTTTGATCTTTTAGGTACATGCAGTAAGACCTCCTTGAAACATGGTGCAACACGTATGAAATGTATAACACCCAAGATGTTGTTCCTAAATATTTTAAGTGTTGCCTGAAAAGCAACATTCCTGATGTCAAAACATTAAAAAAGCATAGGTCTATACATCCAGACACACTGTTTTTAGCATTGCCTTAGCATACATGAAGAATCTACAAAACTCAAGAGAAGTGGTCCACAATGAGGGGGTCATTCAAACCATGCAGTGGCCACAGCCAGTTTTCCACATACAGAACAGGAGCCCTGCAAAGCAATAAGGCTGAGCAGCTCACACCACCAAGCAGAACCTGTCCAGAACTCACCTAAATCTACACTGACTATGTCATAGGCTCTGGCTGTGGATGTGAACATGGGATGGATGTTAGATAGAGGCCTGAATCACAAAGCAGCCTTAATCCACGCTAGTTCACTACACAGTTGTGTCAGAAAATTCTAATTTAATTATAAACCAAATCATACTGTCAAAACCCAAACACTGTAAATCATTCTTTTCACCAGATGCTTCCTTTTCATGCAACTAAATAGGTATAAATCTTTTCTGCTGAGAGTAGTAATTAAATCATGTCCATATCACTGTGTAGTCTCAGATTTGCTTTCTCATCTTGTTTTGTGAGGTTGGTTTTGTCACTGGCCTAGCACGCACAGAAATACATTCATTTTCGTATTTTCTGAAGCAGTTCTAAAATTGCACAACTGGTTAAAGACATGTATTTAAATGGTAAATAAAGGCAGGTGGTTTTACCCATTTTAATGAACCTCTGTTGATGCAGACAAGCTGAGACTGACTCTGTACGTGCATACTTTCACATCAAGCATACAATTTTTCTCAATCTACAATTTAATTCCTATTTTATTTCTACTTCTTTATGATTCTCTTGTTGGAAGTGCAATGCTGGCCAACACTTACAGTATTAAAGCTACAATGATGAAGCGTTTTAGTATCTGGAATGAAAACCAGCATTATTGTAAATCTATTTTGTAATTTAAAATGAACAATAAAAGTTACAAGACCACACACTCCTTTGCTCTGCCTTTTGGGATATCACTGATTTATATTACCTTGCTGGGCACTTACTTCATGCTTGTGATCTCAGTTAAACAGGAGGCAGACACCACAAAGAGTTAAATACCACTGCATGCATATTATTTTTTAGTTCTCTTTGTAAGGGTGACAGTTCAATCTCTCTTGACTGTGACTGTGTTTCCTGTGCCAAGCAGCATTCCTGAGCCGAGAGAGACTTTCCAAATTAAAGAAAACAAAAAACCCTTGCATGCTTGGAGGAATACCTAGTCCAGGGACCAGGAAGGGGAAGGGAAATAATCTACATTTTAGAAAAATGTATTTACCAGGGGGAAAAGTAGATATAAGATACAAGACTTTCTTCTCTACTGTGCTTTGTATATCCAAAATCTATTTGAAACATGACCTGATGTGCTATCAAGTCCATTTTTCCCTCTGCCTTACTGTTCGCTGCATAAAGCCACTGCTGTTGTGCTGCACACTGTGTGGGTCTTGCAGCCCCACAGCCCTTCCTGGAAATGCTGCTCCTGCTTAAAGATGCTATCCAAAAGCCTTTCTTCTGCACCCATTTGCTTCTCTGAAAACAAACCTTGGTACTAAGCTGAGTGGGCAAAACCAAGCCTAAAATAGGAACTAAGCCTTTCCTTTATTTGGAGAAAATAACCTTAAACAGCATACCCTGCAGACACTGTGCTGTTTTCCGATAAAATTGTAACTTTTCCTGCCAGTTTGGGATCTGGAGGTGGGAGGCAGGATGCCTTATTGGAGAAGGTGAAAAGAAACAAATGCTGTGTAGGGTACAAGCATGCACATAAACAACAATAACAACAAGAACAAAAAAAAAAAAAAAAAAAGAAAAAAGAAAAAGAAAAAGAATCCTGCTTTGGATGCTTGTAACAACAGCCCTGCATGATTCTGCATCACGTTGTGTTAACACTGAGCCTCGGAGAAGGCTCATGCTGGACTACGTTTCCATCAGTTGCTTGTGTAGCTGATCTTTTTTCCTGCGCCTTTCTGGAGATCGCTCACAACTAAAAGGATTATAATTATGATGCAAAATATCATGGCTTTACCTAAACACTGTACATATGCAGCTTTATTTATCTTCCCCCTCCTGCTATACATGCCCAATTAGTTACACCAGGCACTCCAGTACAACAGGAATATTTTCCTATGCAGTTTCGTTTGCTAAATACCTTTGTGACAGCTTCTTGGCAAGAACTGCAGCAGGGAGGTTAACATATGTTAAGAATACATACAGCAGGCATTCCTAGTTAGAATGCAGGCAAATAGGAAAACATCTCAGCAGTTGCATTTCCCGTGCTTGCCATCCAAGCGGGTTTGGTTCTGAAGTTCAAGTTGGATTTCAGCAGTAGAGTTCACCGCGACAGAAAGGGATCTTTGTCCCCGGATTTATACCCAAGAAGTCTGCTCGTCAGTGATTCTAATCCACAATCTACCACTTCAGTTTCCTATTCTGCTGACTTGAAAGGTAAAATGACAGGTTGGGAGAGGTAAAAAATGAACTCGGAGCATAGAACTACAATAAAATAACCCTTTTTAATATAAGATCTAGAATTGAACAAACCATTAAGGACTTTGGTTCATCCAGGTATAAAAAAGCACATCATTTGCACCAGGAAAAGCAAGATTAGATGTTTTTCTCCTGTTCTTGTCACATGCACAGCCTTGCTCTTTTCACCTTAGGAGATGTTCAAGTTGTCCTTCCCCACTGATGGGGCAGGAGCTCATCGGTGTCAAAAGGGGAAAGACTTCCAAAAGTAAGGATTTGAAACTTCTGAGAAGAAAAGTTTCTCTGTCTCCTGCCTGCTGGCTGAAAGAAGGCAGGATAGGTGAATGGTGGGGGGAATGAAGCCCCCAGCCTCACATGCGGTCTTCAAATTCACCTGCTAGTTCTTCTCATTCTAAACCTCTTGAAAGTACTATAGCCTTCCCCACAGTCTCATACAGACAAATCCGGAGAGCCATTCCATTACCGGTATTATGCAAACTAACACCTCCAAAATCCCCTTTCTCTTGGCTACCACAGCAACAGGTCCTCTCTCTGCAACTCCTTACCTGTCTCCAGAACTCCTACAGTCTGGCTCCTAACCCATTTATTCCTCTAACCCCAGTCTATTTTTGCTCTGTGCATCTATTCCAGTAACAACATAAATGTGAATTTTATCACATTTGCGAGTCTTGAGCTGGGTTCTCAGGTTCAGGCTTTTCAGACAGAATTCCGCAGGTGAGACCCAACACATTTCACTCTGGACATGACAGCTATAAGTAATACTTAAGCCAAAAAGAAAACAAAAATTAGAAATAATTAACTATATATAAACTCTGCTACTCTTCATTCTTGGAATACTTGCAGGTGCTAATTTGTGATCCAACTGTGATAAATACTGTGTCACAAGGAAAAAATAAATTAATACTGCCAGCAGAGCAGAGAGTGACCTCAGGGAAATTTTTATAAACATCACAGAAAAAAAAAAAAAACAAACAACAAATTTAAGGAAGAAAACATTGGAAGGAAACGAGAAGGTGCTTATCAGAACATATAACAAGCAAGAGATAAACGAGGTCATAAGAGGCCAATCAGAGGCCAGACTTAAGAATTTCAACAGCAGGAGAGATGGATAGGTAAAGCAGGGACTGACCATGAAGAGTCTTTGAAAGACAAGTGCCTTTTGTTTCTGATAATAATTATTCCCAGGCTGTCATTCTTGTATGTTTTCTGAAACCTGGAATTTGCACTTTAAGCAGAGTAAGTTAATTTATGAGATACCTCAGAGTGTTTGGTAGCCATAAACAGTGTACCTGGATGGTGCCCGAGATGCAGGGGTTTCCTGCACTAATCAAGCATCCTGTGTCATAATGCATTCAGGTTCATCTATGCAGATTTTTTTCTCAAAGTTGTAGCTTACATGCAGTTAATATAAAATTAACTGCTGATGCCCAAGGACCACATAGAACTTTTAGGGCTGAAACAGAGAGTTAGAATCTGAAAATAGACTTATAAGCTCATTACAGGTTAAAATTTGTAGAGGACCATGTTTAAAAAATATACTCTGGATGTTTCACTAGAAAAACTCCATCTTTAACAAATTATATAAACTCCTTAATCTTTACAAACTTCTACTTTATTCCAGATTTCATACTGGAAGTGTAGTCTAGACAGATGAAATTGATTTCTTGTCATTATACACACAAGCATAAAAAAAAAAAAAAAAAAAAAGGAACTCTTGAGAAAGTTCCGGGCTAAACTTGGATTTTCCTGGACCACTCTGGAAAAACTTGTCCTTTGCAAAAACATCAAGAAATGAGCAGAAAGTGAATTATGACACAGAACTGCTCCTAATGTTTTCCAGAGTTTTGTGACGGCATAACACTGGCATTCAGAACGGAAATTGGTTATTTCCACAGCCTTTCTCCATGACTCAACTTCTGTCTTACCTCTTAGTTCAGAAAAAAAACAAATGCTGACCAGAACTTTCAAAAAACCCCACCAAGTCAATCTTTACTTCGAAATCACTGTTCAAGGCTACAGGCACATGCATATTCTATGCTGGCATAAGCTTGCACCCGTTGCCCTAAGGAGCAGTCGTTCACCCCATTTCTCATCCTCACCCTTACACTGCAAGCGGTTGCAGAACCACCCAGTGAACTGGACAGAAGCTAAAGCCATACCTGCTTTTAGGGAAGGAAGGGATGGAGTTGGTGTTTGTATTGTTATTACCTACATAACCTCTTGCCTGCTTAGATATTGAGGGGCCTGGGGGGAAAGGAGAGGAACAGAACCTGCTTTTTTCTCAGAATCCCTTTGAGTTATTGAGGACATGGATAGTGTAGCAGAAGCTGCATAAATCTCAATGCTACCAGAAGATGACTGGGACAAAAACAGAGGCTGGTATTTCAGAAGAAGTAAATGACATTGCTACCTAAGAGCTAGTTTAGTTACAACTACAGATAACGACTTTTTATGACCTGGTTGTATTAGTGTTACATCTGGGTCACACAATAATAGCTCCCAAGTAGCCATTTCTTTACTTATCCAATTCTAGTGAAGCTCTCCACCCTCCTTGCCCAGTCTTCTTTCTTTTCTTTTTTTTTTTTTTGTTACTAATTTCCAATCTTTTCTTCCACTTCTCTAATAATGTTAATAATTCCTGTTTTCTCTCTTTCTAGATGCTAAATGTGTTCTTTTTTTCTGTTCTTTCCCCAGTATCTATTAGTTTACTTCACCATGTACAGAATTTCCTCTAGCACTTACTTTATCTTCGTTTAAACTCTCCCCATGCACTTGTTTGTTGCTCCCTACTCCCCCATTCCTCCTCCCCAATTCTTCTCTACAGACCTGTCTCTTGCTGCTGTTTTCACTAACTACCACGCAAACAAGTGATCTGTGAACGGAATGTTCCACAGTATTTTCCTGGAAGTATTATATCATCTATTCTCAATATTGCGGACTGAGGCCAAAAATGAAATAGTTCTAGCAGACTGGACAAAATATACTTAACTGATAACTTCAGGTTTAGATCAGGATCACAGTTTGACAAGGAGTATTTATTTGATATTCAGTAAGGTTTCCTTGGGAGACATGTGATAGACATTATATTTCTTCTCCCTTTGATAGTGACAGGAGGCAACCATCAGTTACATATCAATTTGTACATCAGTACAAACAAAATTAAGAACAGTATCTTAATTTCACATCACGGAATGGTCTATTCATTGATAACTGTTTTCCTGAGGTAATAAATAGCATAATCTCTCTATAATTCTTACTTGATTCCCCTAACTAATGTTACAGTAAAATGTGTAAAAATGTCATTAAGTACGTTTAACCAAAAGGCAATTAGTAAATATAGGGAGAGATTTTTTCGTACTTCAAAGTATGCTAAGCAGACTGTTAACCACACACAGAAAACTACAGCACTGCCCAGCGAGCACTGACTTCCTAGTCTTCTGCATTATCCTGAAGCTGTGTTATTAATGTGAGATATACATTCATAAAAATATAAGTAGGAACGGCCACCGCAATGTACAGATAAGTAAATCAAACCAGCTCTATGGTGTTCCCATCAGAGCATCACTGTGCATATGCCGAGTGACAGCGCAAACCTGCTGTCTCTCTGGGAATGCCCTGCGAGCTGAACGGTGCGGCTGGAATCACTTCCATCTTCTCCACCACTCCCACCTACTGTAGGGAATTGTCTCAACATCCTCTCATAGTCTGACTTTGGCAACCAAAGTGTTTACTCTGGGTCTCCCGTGGATTCCTGAAACACAAAGCTGGATTCCCAGTAATAGATGTCAATTTTACAAGTTGAGCAGAACTGCCATACAAGCAATTTCCAGACTTCTTTTTTTTAATCTCTTCCTGCCCACACACCCCAAAATACCCTGTATGTTTATTATCAACATACACACTTGTTTCAGGAGGTAGTCTTCCAGCTCCTACTAAAGGCAGAGTGCACCAGCGACAAAACTGGGAAGCAAGAACTGAAGACTACAGATCTTCAGAAATATTCTCTATCACAAAACAGGCAAAAGATACTTCAGTAACAGTAGGAAAAAAATTGATTTGTTGAGCAGATCATCCAGTGATCATCCCATACAATTCTCGTCAAACAGGCTATTAAAAGGACAACAGCTTTATTTAACTCATTTGTAGCCTAACTAGTTACTTCTTCTAAGCTTTTTGGCTTATTTTGGCTTATTTTCCTCTGATTTACTCTTTGTTTCAGGTTGGATTATGTACATTCCATCTGCACATGCATAAACTTATCTTACGCATAAGCTTTGTTTCAAGCACGCAGAGACTCCCATGTGAAACTAGTACCCAGACATCTTGGAACAGGAGGCCTTTTTCGGGACAGATAGTGTGCTGAGTTTGTAGCAAAACAGCTGAGTACTCTTCCACAGCATCTGCAGCACTATTCCCATACCCTCACTTCCTAACAAAGCATAATCTTCCATCAGGATGTCTAGAGCACCAAAGAGCTCAGACAAACTTAGTATTGCTTCAATTCATGTTATATACCTGATTTGCTTCTTTCCCACTTTAGGAGGGAGAATCCTTAACAATTAAGCCAGGCTTTTTTGAGAACACAGAAAGATGGTTCACTACCAGAATACTCATTGGAGAGATTTCCAAGCTAGTCATGTAACTTAGTAATTAATTACTATATCAATCTAATCAAATGTACACATTCAGATTCATAATTAGATAAGGAAAGAAGCAACAGCGTTTTATGTGTTGAGTCAAAGTTCACTTCTGACAGAATATGAAGTCTGATAATAAAATGTTAAGCTATATAGTTCTTGTGGGGTTACATGAAGAAGTGTTTTTGGGATACAGGAGCCAGATCCCTTCAATCTACCTGCGTAAAACCATTTCAGGTGACACAGGGAAGAGTACTAATTTCTAGTAAGAGGTGTAGATTCATCCTTAATTGTGATCCATATACAAGACCTGATGAGTACCAAAGACTTTCTCTCCCTGGAGTCTAACTGAAGGAAAATAGCTGAGCCTGAGTTTTGATTCATTTAGAAAGGAGAACTGGCCTCATTAGTTTAAAGAAACTCAGAAGCAAGGAGGGGGAGAGACAGAAGGGCCTCTCTCTCAACCCTGCTACTGTCTCTGAGCCAGTACATGGAGGTCTGAGAGGCAAGAATTGAACTTCACTAGGACAAAGTTTGCTGCAGAGATTTTTAATACTGTTAACTTTATCATCAGATATATATGCACTGAGGATCTGGACTTCATTAAATTTGTTTGAAATACAGACTGTAAATAAAACTAGAATGCCAGAGGTTCTTTTACTTGGACTCCCGGTGCATACTTCTCTCAAGCTACACTGACCTCAAGGTCTTTCACAGTCCCTTCTTAAAAAAGAAAATAAATGAAATTATTCTCCCAGATGGTGAGCCCAGCAACTCAGACGCTAATCCCCCAAGCTCACATCGACTCATTCACAACACATCAAAGCACAGAGCTTTTTTCACTCCCTAGAAAACATTCAAGCAAGTGGAAGACCTAATACACTTTTTTTTTTTTTTGTCAATCAAAATTTAAAACATTAAAAGAGACATTTGAAGAATGGCAAAAACCAGACTGCTTCTTACATAGCTAGCAACCGAGGAGAGAAAAAAACAAATCCTGAAGCTACTGCAAATTAGTACTGCTGTTAAAATACTACTATAACATATACCACAAGCACTGGGAATCATAGGAAATCTCTGTGTGTACACTGCTATAAAATTCCAAAACCCAAATATTTCACAAGCTGTTTTTCTAGTAACTTTCCTGAAACGTCTGGTGCACAACAACAAAAGGTTAACCAGGCCTGCAAGGAGGCTGAGGGCAGAAAGTGCATTCTGTAGCTGACACCAGGACTAATAGTCAAACCATCAACAAGACTGTTACAGCTAACTGGTTTTCATTTAGAACTGTGTTTTTGCTTCCTTTCCTCTCAGTGCCCTTTAGCAAGTTGGAAGCCAGGCGGGTTTTTTATTGCTCTGTGCTACAAAGAACACTTGCAGTTAATGTGAACACACAGAACATGGCTCCTTACTGAATATTTATTGTTGTTGAGAAAGGAGATTTTGTCACCCTACAGATTTCTAAATAGCATTGTTAGAAAGAGACATGAAGAGTTTTACACATAGGCAAATCCAGAACTTAACATACAAGACTAGAGAGACTCCAGTTCTCAACAGTTGGAATCCAATACTTCAGTTTCACTGCTCTTCTATAGAGCAGGACCAAAGAAAAGAACACCTGCTAACAAAGTATCTTATTTACCTACAGCAAGTTGTCTTCATATCCTAAGAAATGTATTTAGCACTAAAATCAGAATTACACAAAGAGGGAGGCATACCTCACATGCTTTCTAAATAAAGCTAAGAAATAGTGCTAACAGTTGAAACCTCTTTGTTGGGTTTTACCTGCATTTTAAAAAAAAATATGTCTCTTGGACATTACTAATACAACAACAAACATTTAAGTAGAAGTTAAGTAGCTACAATCAACAGGGAGGTGGGCTTTTTTAAAATTATTAAATTCCATCTCAAGGTTTGCTGTAGATTGAAGGAAATCGGAGCTTAGTTTGTGGAAGCACATGCATCAAGGCTCTTCAGCAACTTCCTGACTATTCACAAAAAGCAAGCCCAAAATGTTTGTCACAGACTAACAGAGAAGACTTAAATATATTAAATAATGTAAAGAAAGGGAAAAGCAGGAAGTATCAAAAATTATAAACACCATTGCCACTGCTATGAACTTGCAATAGACCAAGGTGAACATAATACTTTCAGAAATAAAATAGTAACAATATTATGTATCCTGACAGCAGAATTACATGTGTTCTTTGACTAGTAAAGAAAAACGTCAGTTTTAGATAAACTATGGGGATAAAACAACGCCATTATTATTCTCTGATAATTTTCTCATTATAATACTGCATTAAGTACAAGTCCTTTCACTAAGCTTAGCATATTATTATATCTGCTGAGATAAATAATTTCCACTTAGCCTTATACATCTATTTTTTGCTTACTTTCTACGTAAAATGGGCTTGCTACCTTTCTGGCCATTTGAAGTCAAGCAACTTTAAATCAAAAGTGCACCTTCACCTGTTGTTCATGACAATTCTCATGACCACTTGCAAGCTTTAACTGGCTACGTAAGTCTGCAAAAAGGGGCTGGTTGCTCATTGCATTAGTTTGCAACGCAGGGCTGGTTGCATAATAACTGGTGCTAGTGCATACATTTTCTGAATTAGAACAGCATGACTGGCATAACTGATGTAGTTAATTAAGTCATTAATTTCCCTGCACATTTGACAAAGATGACCTGTATTTACTGAGACACTCCAAAGCCACGGTCTTGCAATGTTTTTAAGTATAGGCTGTATTATTGCTGGGAAAAGCAGTACCATCTACCTAAGCCAAAACTATACTTAAGGACCAGATTGACAGCAGAGCAAAATGAATTGTTTGCTGTGATTGCAGTGGACCTCGTATAAAGGAAATTGCTGTGTCTTTACTGCACTGTACTAATGTGGACAACTTGTGTTTCCTTAACACTCTGTCTCCTCCCCACCAGCATAAGCTCCAGACGTGCACACACAAGTACTTTTAGATCTTTGTTCTCAGTGATGAAATGCTTCCAATATTTGAGTGTTTAACCATCAAATATATGTCCAATTACCTGCTAGACTTATTAGCCCTTTCTTATTCTATTAGTGTGGAGAGAGGCACGGGTCTTTCATCCCTATCTTGAAAACACACCCCACACTGAAATCATGACATCATTGCAGATGCTTATGAAGAGCCTCTATGCACCAGAAAACTGAAAAACATGTTTTCAGGAAGATATTTCTCTTCCAGCTTTTGTTTTGACCTTCAGTACATAGAAGAATTCTTTGAAAAAAATCATAATGAAGATGTGAGCTAAAAGCTATTTCAGCAGATATCAAGAGGTCCTTTGCCAAGACAGGCAGAGAGTCGACAGGATTTTCTGAGTCTGCACTGTAGAAAGGAAAACATGCTCATTCGGGACAGTTTGTACTTCACAAATATTTAGCAGCTTGTACAGAGGAACACAGACAGGGACAATGCAAGTGTGCCTGCAGGAATTAGGTTTTCTGCTTCCCGCTCATTTAAATAGATATTCCTGGTTTTGTATCCATCATTCAATGATTTTCACAACACTAAGCCTCTGTCGCCTCATATTCTTTGAGCCAGTCATTTTAAGCAAAGCTTTCCTAAATAGCTGTGCTTTTTGTTTTGGAGTTAAAGACAAGACTATGGTGGAATGACTGCAGGACAATAAAAATAAAAATTCAGTCAAGTTACTAGGGACTAATTAAAAAAAAAAAAAAAAAAAAAAAAGGAAAAAATACTTATGGGTGAAGGATTTTACCAGCATAAAAACAAATATTCAGATGTTGGCTGGGAATTTAACATCTAGCAATCTGAAAAATACAACTATGTCAACAAAAGGAAATATAAAAGTAGCATAAACCCCCAAATGTACTCCAGGATATTGCTCTATAATTACTTTGAAAACATCTAATCCTGCTGACAGTAGGTAATTGTAAGAAAATCCACGATGGAGTGGTAAGCTGGCAAGGAACTCAGATGCACTCAGGACCTTCAATAGGAGAAAAGTTGGCTGTAATGTCATCCAATGAGGTTTATAGGCACAGGTACATTTCCTGTGACACTGCCACTTCTACAAGCTGCTGTCACTCCCAGCCACGCTGGTGTTCACTCCCACCCCTGAAGAGTAGTTTGCTGTCTATAAAAAAATACTAGTGAGGTCACCTTGTAAATGCCATTGACAGAATTGCAGGAAAACTAAACCATTCAAAAATAAACAACCAGCTGGACTTCCACCTTATCCTAGCCTGCTCAGCTCCACCCTAATGAGGCTGTCCCACTAAGCAGGAGAGAACATCTGCATCCAAAAGAGTTCCACGTGAAACTTCAGAAAACACCAACCTGGTAAGAATTGAGAACTGAATCTCTATCTCCACAACAACAACAACAACAAAAAAAAAAACAAACACCAACAAACCCAAAACACAACAACAGCAACCACCACCACACACAGAAAACCAACCAAACAAGTAAACCCCACCTGAACCTGCTCAAAAGTGGTACCTCAGCAAACTATCTTCATTGCTGTATTCTTCATAAGTTGTTTGAAGGAGTGGAATAGGAGAAAGAAAGAAAAAAATTGGAGTGAACTGAAAGTGTAGATTTGAGGAAGACAGAAAAATCACTGCATTATTTGCAGCAAAATGTATGGTTAAATGTAATAATACTAAGAGTTTTTTGCAAAGTGTTGGCTGAAATACCAGAAGTACATTTGATACCACTTGGGATATTGACAGCACAAACTTCTTCCAAGTCTTGGATGTCTAGTGACACTGCTGCAGGATCTGCCTACAGGGTATCACCAGTAATACAATTAAAAAATACCAAAATTATAGCAGTACCCATTGTTTTCAGGAGCAAAACAAATTTCACCCATTCTGTCTGAACCTTTTCAGTCCACCTTGGTCCCTTCAAGACTAGTTGACATGGCCTGAATTTTTCAGTTCCTTGGTTTTTGCTTTTTATTGTTCGGTAATGAAATTTTGAGTTTTAGTCAAAATAGATGAAGGAAAAGACAGATAAGAAACACACAGCACACCATCTCATTTGAAAAAAATGGATGAAATAGAATGCAGTCTGACTTTTTAGAAGCAGAAAAAGAAAGACTGCAGTATCTTCATGGAAGGCCTGAAAGAGAACAATAATTTTCTCCCCCCCAAAAAACCTTTTAAAACATGAAAAATCCATGAACAGTTATTAAAAAATAGAATAAAACCTACTTGATTATTTAGGTAACCAATAATCTGCAAAGTACTTGCAAAACCTAAGCAGAAGCATAACTTCTTATTTTCAGCACCAGTTAGAGTCTAGTGGAGGTCAGCAAGCCATAGGAACTGTTACCAGAGATGAAGATTAGGACAATATGCTACTGATGTGTTGGTCTGTAGGGAGAAATCAAGGACAAAAAGTGTTCAGGAGGGATTTTCTTCTCATCCTCAGAACTGGGTCCTACAGCCAGTGGGGTGGGGTTCACACTGGTGGGACACTTGGAGGAAGGAGATTACTAGTGTGAGAAGGAGAGCTTTAGGAGAAAGGAGGGGCAAGATTAAATGATCTAATATAATAAATAAAAGTCAGAGTTGAAGCTTCATCCCCACTTAATGCAAGAGGTTCTGCACAAATAAAGGGAATGCAGAGAATGTTCTACCTGCTCACTAACAAGGTGACACAATAGTGAGATCCTTCTGCAATTATCCCCCAGAAGAGAAATATTTTCTCACTGCCTATATATTTTGAGTAAATATTGATTGTTTTAGTGTTGCCCAAGTCAAAGGAAAAAGCATGGAGTGCCTCAGAGGTGAATGCTCTCAAATGGAAGAACTCAGTTATTTAATAATCTCTTCATCGATCTGACTCAAATCAGGCCGTGACTCCAGAGGTGTGGGGATTTTGCCAAGCCAGACCTAGGGACCAGGCACCACCCCTTACTTTTTTACCTTTAACTGATATAAATTTCCACTTGCTGGATTTGCACATTGGGAGGGAAAAAGGGTTATAAAAAAAATAAGAAAAAAAATAAAAATCAGCCAGAGTGTCCCAGACAGCAGAAGTAAAACATAAAGCCAGGGCTTCTGAGGATTCCAGCATCACAGGATCATCCAAGCAAAGGAGAAAAAAAAAAAAGCACATGGGCTAGAAACAAAAACAAATCCATATGCTGCCTAAGGGAGGAGTGCTAAACAAACACACAAAAATACATTGAGATCTTTTTCTCTCCTCACAGCCCAAAACTTGTCCAACTAGGAAATGCTGCTGTGCTAGCCAAGATCTGGACTACTCTTATGATTTATTTTTTTTAAATGAAGGTTTTATTAAGCTTCTAAAAATTATAAACTATTGCTTCCAAACTTATTTTCTAAGTCTTTTTAACATTTTTACCATTGGTGAAGGAGAAAATCATTTTTGCATCTCAGGGGTCCTCACCGAATATACAAACGATGTCAAGAACACCAGGGTAGAGAAGCAGCTTCTTCTCAAATGGTTTCTGAAATTTAGATGCTCGTAAGACATCAAATGCCATTGTCTATATAAACTCTGCCCAAGCAGGCTGCGCTTCAGCATTTCTTCACAAAGATTCTGTTGGCAGACTTAGTCATTCACCGGTGGCTACAGGGAACGGAGAACCTGCCCTCCAACATTCAGGAAACAGAAATATATCCAGCTTCCATACTTATTTCCAACCTCGAACTCTTTCAGTTGGTACCTGCCCTTTACCAATCAGCCTGTGGTGGAACCATTCCAAAGGAAATCTGATAAGGAGGTGCCCAGCATCAGCCTAAGATGCCAGCTGTATCAACAGCGGTAAAATGCTCTGTTCCACCATGCCATCATTTATATTTAAAATTTGAAATGTGTTGATGGTAAACTATGAATCTGCTGCAAAGACCAAGCAAAAAGGATATTCACAGAGGTGAGGATTCACAGCCCATTTTCTTAAACTTGTTCCACAAACAACCAACAAGCAGAAATATTTCCCCATATACCAGAAGAGTAACCAGTTGTCTCTTCTGTAACAGTAAAAAAAATTGCATTACATCTACAGACTGCATCAACTGTTTGGGGTTTCATTAAGAAATAGGTAATTTAAATTCATACAAGGCAAGCAATAAAAAAGTACGCAGTATTAAATCTCCCAAGAGAGGTGAGGCCACACCACAGCAAGTCTGAGCTCCCTGGGTCTGCATCAATGGAATTACAGCTCCATCTCAAGACTCAACAAACCCTCCTCCAAGGCATTATATTATATATACATTGAAATCTGGTGCTTATAAAAGCATAATTCAAAGATGTTCATTACCGATTACTCGAGGCCCACACCCATCACCCCCACATCAGTCAGCATATTAACTGCCCTTAAGTGTCATAAGAAATCAAATTAATGACTTGGTGAGATGATTTCTGTACATATTCTCTTCACGTTTCACAGATGCCCTTGCTGAGAGAGCAGGACTGGAACCTTTCCCGCTGGGCTGGGAGCACAGGATGGGGAGAGAACAGAAACGGAAGTGAGGAGCCTTCTTGCAATTGCCACACATTTGAGCATCATTTCCAAACACCCTTTCCAGCAACGCAGTGTGACCTCAGTGCTGACCAAAAACATTAACAGGCACGAAGGGAATTCTGCCTTGAGTAGGAAAGGAGGGGTAAGTCTAATATTTTGTTGTTTTCATCCTCCTCACAGCTAAACAACTGCCTGAAATATCATTTTCATGATTTTTCTCTTCTGATATTTGGATTTCAAGAGAATTAGCTCTTAACAGGTTGTAGTAACCAGGAAACAGGCCAGAAGTGAAGACTGCAATCAATTTTTACACCACTAATCTTTCACAGAGAGTTCTCTCGTTGTCTTAGCTTTCTGTCACTCGACGGAGTAACTCTGATGTGCAAAGGATTATCGTTTCATAATGCACAAAAGCTGATTAGGAGCCATGCCATTTTGGAAGCTACAGTGTCCCAGAAAAAGCAACTGCAATATCTCACTTTTACAAAATGAATTCTGTAACTTCTGTCTCTGAGTTTCCCGTAAGATATACATAATTTATTACATTTACTATGCTGATTTCCCACATACATAACAAAATCCTGAAATGTACTCTACTGCTTTTTTCGGCAATGTTGAAACAAAATTTCCTTTTCCATTTAAAGAACAAGTCTACTGAAAAGCAAAATCATATTATAACAGCAGCTTTCCATTCAAAAGGTCTTCTCCACGTGTAATTTTAAGTGCTAAAAGCTTACTTAATGGACAACAAGAGATTTTTCACTGTGCTTTCCTACTTCATATAGTACAGAATTAACACACCCAGGAACATTAGATGAATTTCCTGAACAAGGGAGGTTCCAGACATTTGCTAATGCCAGAGTCTTGAAGGGTGAACTTCGCAAGGGTACTAACTGGGATCACATCTACAAGTGGGAACACAGTGCAAAGGTCTGTTTTACTACTCCCAACATCAGACTAGATGACCTTTGGAGGTCACTTCCAGCCTGGATGATTCTATGATTCTATGATCTTTACTGACAGCAACGTGGAGGGAAATGAAAAAACATTCAGCTTAGTTTTCAAATTTTAGATTCAGAAAGGCTATAAAAAGAACTAGCACCTTTTAAAAAAAAAAAAGTATATATTTAATTGAGCTGTTAGGCGATAGAAACAGAAAAAACATACTATGTCATTTTTCTGTAGAAAAAGCAATTTTAAGAGATTTTTCTACTATATTTCTACCATATTAAGACTTAGGAGAATCATAACATGGTTTGGATTCAAATGGAGCATAAAGATGATTGAGTTCCAACCCTCCTGCCATGGGCAGGGACACCTCCCACCAGACCAGGTTGCTCAAAGCCCCATCCAGCCTGGCCTTGAACACCTCCAGGGATGGAGCATCCCCAGCTTCCCTGGGCAACCTGTTCCAGTGCCTCACCAACCTCATCTGACTTGAATTAGGCTGTGACTCCAAAAGCGTGGGGATTCTGCCAAGCCAGACTCATGAACCTTTTAACTTATTAGACTTTTACTGTTTTGTTTTCCTTTTATGTTGGCTTCAGTAAGTTATGATGCAAAATCAACAATTAGAGCAGGAAAGAAACACATACCCTCTCACAAAAAAGAAAACCCAAATGCCTCAGAATTCCATCTTTGAAGTGTGTTTAAACAAGGTGGGGGAAAACTACCAAAAACAGCAGGCAGAGACACAAGATACAGTTAATAACCTTTCAATATTTTGCGATTCTGGCCTTTACATAGTATTTTTTCATATTAGCCACCAACTGTTGTCATTTCTCAGGATGCTAAACAACCTTTTCTTAGAACATTAGGTAAACACTCATTCACTTGCCCTGTGACAACACCTTCAAAATAAAAATAGGAAAAGTGCCCCAAATGTCATATTAAACTGGAACAATACAAGCCAGTTTCAAATTTCACTGCTTTGTGCAAATAATCAGTATCCGATGATCCGACAAAGAGTATTTCACCATAATCACATCCTATGTCTAAGGGGAAAGATCTTAATGTGCCTTTGCTGCTAAAGGAGTTACCCTCTCTTAAGATTGTCTGACTGCCTTAACAGAAGCATCAAATGTGTGCCAAGTACATGAACAGATACACAGAGGCATTTTCCACAGATGTAATGCCACAGAAGTGAAGTGGCAGAACCAGAGCGCTTCAAAATCATTCAGTGTACTGCATGGAATTCATCCTGCAAGAATGCAACCCTTTGACCAGCAATTAGGCAAACCAGTCTAGAAAGGCTTGACATATAAATATTTTTTCCCCTTTCAAAAAAAAATTGATTCCAGATTAAAACAAAGACCTATCTTATAACACCTTAGGTAGTATTTCTATGCCTGATATGTTATTTATGGCAGTTCTTACCGAGCAGTATGCCTACGCCTCTGAACAGGAAAATAAACAGAACTGCTAAAAAGGCAAGGAATCAGCAAGTTTTATATGCTTCCTGTGTGGAAGTGAACTATCCAGCCACAGATTTCTTATCTGCCCTAATTCATACACAAAACAATAAATCATTCATGGTATCACTAGCGGAAGCCATTCTAAAATATAACTACTTAATGCTGTACAGGTCAAAATTATAAGATGAATTTCCTGTAAGCAGGAAGTGTTTGTTATAGATCAGTGCTACAAAACTAAAAGATTTGTTTTCAAGACTACTGTTGATTATCACAATAAATCTTTTGATTTATCTGTTCTGAATAAAAGGGATAAGCGCCTGCATAACTAACAATCTGAAATTAAGTAGAAATAACTGAGGGTAAGCTTCAGTGACTAAGTTAGCGATCACTGCAATTAAGAGTTATTTGACTATTTTGGACAGGAAATACTAATCAAGACCTGAACCACCTGTTAACAAATAATACCTATAACCCTGACCTCCTTACTATGTCATAAATTTTAAGAGATCACACATGAACACATACTACATGTTTAAATTAAGAAACTTGACCATCGCACAAGTGCAGAGGCCAGGCTATTTGAAGATAAAAACATACTGAAGAGTAGCACAGTGGAAACAGGTCTGTTCTGCACACTAAAGGAGCCCTTAACTGTGTTTGGTCTTCTGCATACGGACCTGCTACATAACTTAATTTCTGCATATGTTTTGGTTTAGTAGCTTTGGACTGAAAACAAATACAAAAGTGAAATAAAACCATTACCTCCCAGTTCCACTCCTAGCTGATTGACAATATATTAATTTTATCTGCACTGCTGCTGAGTTTTTATATTAGGGTACAGTTGAGTGATTCTGTATAGGTTTAAGGATTTTTATGGCAACATAAAAATGCAATAACAATGCACAATGAGTTCTAATTAGTACTAATGAACTAAAAAAACTCAACAAGTTGGGGCTCTTTTCATAATAAATTCAAGCCTAAAAACTATTTGGACTCTTACAAATTAAAAGATTCTTCCAAACAGAACAGAAACTAACAGCAGATGGGGTCAGATCTGCAAAGCAATTACTCGAAGGAGAAGTGCCATTAGAGAAGTGACCGCATCCAAACATTTCACAATGTAGTTCACTCTTGCCAAAACCCTACATTCATCAAAAGATGTTGGAAAAATATCCAAGTGCATTTACAAAGAAGAAGTTCTTAAAGGTCAGGATCTGGCAAATCATAAATAGCTGCACTATGGAAACAGGAGAAAACAGCATATGATTTTCCTATCTCTGCACAGGTGCCAGCTTCAAGCCAAATCCTTTTCAGCTCTGGGAAAAAAAAAATAAAAAAAAAAAAATAGAGAGAGAGAGAGAAAATGTGGGTTTTTTTCTGGTGCTAGTGAGTGAATTGGCTGACATCCACATCCTGCAGTATTGAGGATCGAAGAGGAAGCTGCTATTCACCTTAAATGCAGAAGGAAGATGCAGTCTAGTTGGGATGATAGGTGGGTACTTTGGCAGAAGCTGTACCTCCTTGTCAAGCTTGTTCAGCCTCTAAACCCAAGCTCATGTCTCCAGTCTCTTTCTATACCACGTCAGAAGTACAAATGTTAGAGGTGAGCAAGCACCTCCAGAACACATTACAGTTTGTGTACATGTTCCCAGAAGGCGGGAACAGCAAGGAAATCATCTCTGTAAGCCCTGAATACACAGTAGGATTTCAGACTTAAAGAATCCTAAACAGTTTTTCGTCAGATTTAGTATACTGAGAAACTTTGATACCTGTTCTTAATTTCCCTCAAGAAAGCTGTCTTTTCCTCCTCAACATAATCCTTTTCTCACTTTCTGGTATTCCTCCAGCATACCTTGTTCTTGAAAAAGAGCATCCCAAAACCAATCTCACACTTCCATAGCTGCCTAAGGATGCTCCTCCTCTAAGAAGATGCTCATGTGATGTTCACAGGTTTGTGATGTCTCAATACCACTTTTTCCTAGTAAAGTTGTTTACTGACTATACTCCCATGAAATCTTCCTCTAACAGCACAAAGTTGATGCATCATGCATCACATGGTACCTACACCTATATTTCTCAAACATTTACAAGCCAATCCTCATGATACTTCTTTTTGAAAGATAAATAGTTTAATTCCCATTTGTTTTATGCTAAGAAATGCAGACACTGAAGGGAACAAGATTACATTGTATGTCAGTAGCAGAGAATATAGCTCCAGTGCCCTGATGCCCTGGTTCTATTTCATAAACTTTACAGTATGTGCACAGTAATTGCAGAATACTTCTATCGTCTCTGATAGATTTTTTTTTTTCTAAATTATACTAAGGAATTTTAAACTGCTCTCTAGAGCCTTACTCAGAACTTCATGAGTAACTACTTTTCATCTAAGTTTTCCCCTTCCATTGTATCCAGAATTAATTCTTTCTGCTGCTGAGTCACTGATAGTGACTCATTTACCGCAAAACCTCTCTGCATTTCCCATTTCTTTCTTTTCCTTGCCCAGGCCTTATTTTTCCTTCTGTCTACAATTTCTCCGGTCTTCTAAAGGTCATGAAAATTCACACACCTAATTCTATTGGTGAAGCATATAGAGAGATCTGAAGGTGAAAAGCAACAAGTTCATTTTAGGTCTTAAAGCATATGAATTTTCAATCAGAATACATAAATTAATATGCATATAAATACATAAAAAATGAGTAACAAAAAGCAATGCCTGAAGAGGAACAACTATTAAAGATGGTGTCACCTATCAGAACAAGTAACCAGAGAAATTAAGTTTAAATTTAATTTTATTTATTTAGCTTACTTTTAAATGTAACATTCCTAAGTTTACACTGAAAGCTTCATTTTCCAATGTTGTCTTGGCCTATTTGGCTGTGGTCTCTAGATAGTGGACACTAAGTCACAGCATCACACAAGGAGACTTCACAGCCTTCCTGCAATGTCACTGTTCCTTGTTCTTACATGGTCAGCTGGCTCAGGGGGACGGCGTGTCCCCTGCACACTGGGGAAATACCTGCTGGGATAAATGATACCATCTTGGTGCTACTGACTGAAGGTAACAGATCTGCCCTTTGCAAATTAAAGGATCCTAAGACAACACAAATGGTATGGTTTGCTTCTCCTTTATAGATTCTCCTCTCTGACTGACAGAGACCACTGGTTAGGCACCAGACACCAGCTCATTGTGGTCTTTATTTAGTACAGAACCCCCCGCACAGCTCATCAGAATTCCTCTGCGATCATTTTAACTGTGATCATTTAACTGTCCTATTTCCCCAACAATGATTTTGGCATCTATATAAGGAGAGCATGGCAGAAATTCGAATCAATTTTTAAGGGTCTTTCAAAAACGTAGGTTTTTCAAAGCCTAAAAGATGGTTAGGATTCACCCCCAAATGGAAAAACAGGAGACTGGGTAGCAGGCACCTAAGCAGGAGATGACTGGTTATGAAATGCAATCTCTGAGCTGAGTTGGGAAAGCTTTTGCGTACCCAGTATGTACAAGATTAATTAGTCAAAAAAAAAACCAAAAAATTACTCAAACCCAGAGTAGGGAAAAATATACCACAACTCCCCATCATTTCTGCTAGTTTTCTTTTTCCATTTCCCTCAGTTGCTGTTGCTCTCTCTTCCCCCTTCCTATGCAAGTTGTCTTATGATTGGCTTTTAAGATTGCTGTTTCTATTTCTCTGACAAAACATTCATTCCCTTTTCTCTTCCTGTATCTATTTACCAGAAATATTTCTTCTCCTCATAGTGCTTTTACTTGTTAACTATTTCCTTTTTCAGTAGTTCATCTTCTTAATTACTTTTTAAACTACGTAAAATTGTAGTGAACTCTCTGAAGTGCAGTCTCTGAAAACACAACAGGAGTTTTTGCATGAAGAACACAACATAAAAATGTACATTATCACCACTTACCTTTCAGTGAAACTACCTTGCTCTTGTCCACAGTCTCCACACTACTCATCATTTTACCGCTGATTCAGTTGACTAATAGTCCCAAAGAATGCAGTCTCAGATGAGAACAGAGTGGAAGGCTGTATGACTAATACCCCTGGCGACTTTAATCTCCTTGTCTTTTTCCCTGTTCCATCTTTGTTGCAGCCTGATGGCATAATAGGTTGTTGACAGAGCAATCTGCTAAGCGTCTCTCTTAACTGATACCAAGAGAGAAGAGTAGGCTGCAAAATATCTTAAATGTATAAGCTTTCTTCCTTAAAAGTTACCCTGTTCCTTTTCTTGGGAAATGGCTGCATGAAATCAAGTAGTCTTAAAGCCAGTATTTGTCTGGCACTATATATACACAAATAAGCAGAATTTAAGTGAAATAGCTTGTTTAACTATATATTTTTTCTTGTTAACTAAGACAAGGTCATCATACTATTTTCAGGGAAAATAGCAGCTTCATCTGTCTCCCCATGACTTAGTTTATAGCAGTTATCTATTGATAATACACAATTCCAGTATTTTCCCCTTTTCATATGCTTCTCCAACCATATTTTCCAAATATTTCTTGGGAGGAAAAAAAAGAAAAGAAAAAAGGGAAACGTACAAGGCTGGAAAGCCAAAGCTATTTTCCAGCAGATGGTAAAAGAGAGAACAGGAAACATTTGGCAGTAGCAAGCTGCTTCCTTCTTAAAAGTTTTACCATCTAGTTCCGATGCCTTTTCAGAACCACCCTGGCAGCAGCTTGGGGATCAGATTTCTTGGTGAAGCCTCCAAGTTATGGAAAAAGGCCTGAGTTATGGGAGGAAGTTCAGGCTTTCTGCCCCTCGCACATTTACACAGACTGAGTCAGGTGCAAACAGGGACCATTAACACAGGAGGAATTACATCCCTTGCAAACACTTTCAAACTGTCAAAGAGCGGAAATAGTGCAACAAGAGCTGTAAAGATCAGTGTGAAAGGTGGAGAGCAAGAAAATAATTTCCTTTTTTAGAAGTTTGGACTCTAGTCATATAATCCAATATCAGGCAAGCATCTTGACAATTTTTTTTATTTTTTTTTTAGATTGGATCATTAATCTTTTGCTAAGACCTAACTGCAGTGAAGAGCGTAAGGATCAGCTAACAAAGATCTCAGCAACTAACAATAATTTCAAACAAGTCAGGAGGTCCGATGAACTGTAAAGACTGTGAACCATTTCTAGATCAAGCAGTTTTACATCAAGAGGCGCAAGCAAACTTTCTGGAAGAGCAACAGGATAATTTCAGTCTCTTACTGTGTGAAGTACTACAAAACAGTGTTTTTTTCCAAGCGGCTGCCAGATTGCTGATGTGCAGACAGACTGCATCTCACACAGTAATGATTCCACCTTGTTCTCAGCTGGTTTTGCAGATATCCCCAACAAGTTAATCTCTTTGTTGAAAAACCAGGACAATTTTATATAGTTAGCTGAAGATAAGGAGAAGCAGTCTTGAAGCTGTCAATACAAGCAGAGCTGCCAATTGCCAAGTATTTCACCAGGAAAAAGCAGTGGCAGAAAAGCACCGCAGAGAGCAAAGAGGAAGCAATGCATTTAGGGAGGCACGTAACTTGTGAGAGAGTCAACGAAAGAGCAGATAGAAGGCATAAATGGATGAGTCTTTTTGAAAAAGCATCATTTGAAGTTTGCAAGTTGCAGTGCAACTGGAAGAATGAAAGACTCTCACTACTTTAGCACACTCTGTGTTCCCAGTACTTGGCAATTTCTTTCTGCAAAGGGCTTTGCCACCTTGGTTTCTCTGGGTCAAATGACTGAGTATATACTCAAAACCATCCTCAAAACAGCACTGGTTTTCTGCTAGAAAACAGCTGTTTTCCATTAACTCTGAAGAATTCAATATATATGTTTCAATAAACAAATGAAAACACCAATTTCAACAAATGAAACAATTTGGAGTTTTCTACATTTCAACACCTTAATGCTCACCTCAGAATTTCAAGAAAATGTCTTCACTTTCCTTCTCAAGTGTTCCTGTCTCCTTTCTCACCCTCTCAGGGTAAAACAATTTTAAAGCAAATTTCAGACTTATTGAAAAAATTGTGTTCCCCTTGACTTTCAAAAAAAACCCTTAATATATGATCTATGAGAGAGGATATTTTATAAGCATATCTATAGCTAAAATACTAAGCAGTCATGAGTAAGCATTTGTAGTGCCTAAAGAATTTTACTCAACTAATTTAAAACATTTTACAGGCATAAACGTAGCAAAGCCAAACAACAGAGGTTTTTGTAACCTGAGACACATGAATGACCTGGTTTAGATTTCATCAAAAGTAGGAGCAAAAACGAGGACAAAATCCATTCATCTCAAAGTTCACTCCATCCAGCATAACACACAGTGAAGCAGTTTTTATGAACAACTTATAATAAGATCTGATGTATTTGTTTCATCAGACCAAATTGTCTCTGAGGATCAAAGATGTTGCTGCTACAGTTCATCTTGATTCAATGTTTGGACTGTTTAAAGAACCTTTGTTAAAAGGTATATTCCTAGGAGATTAAAAAAAAAATAGGAAGGAATGGAAAATGGTTGAAGCACTTTAAACAGTACTGCTTTTTAAAAAATACTCCATTATCCTATTGTTGGGGAGGATTTGCAGAGAGTACCCCTCCTCCCTTCAAAAGGTGTCATTTGATTATCTTTTGAGAGTTCTATTAAAGATGGTGAAAAGTGCACTTTTCTAAGGAAACACAAAATTAACTGGGATGAAGTGGAACTGTTAAAATCTGAGATTAACTCATTTCATTCGGTCAGAGAGGAAAAAAGCAGGTTTAGAAAACAGCTTTTGTCGGTGGTAGTGATGCCTGTTTCCTTTTATGCTGAAACACCAGCATAGCTGGGACTGTTTTCCAGATAAGAAATTCACAATACAGTTGCAGAAGGAAAAGCTATGTATGTCAGCTAAAAACAGAGAGGTAAATAAGGGAAATGAGAGAGGAAAATAAGACAGGGTAACAGAATGACACAAGGGAGAGGATACGCTTTCTTTAGCGAAATTAGGCCCAATTTCTAACATTTGCTTTTTCCCCCCCCACTTCTCAGTATTTCATTATATCATAGAATGGTTAGAGTTGGAAGGGACCTTGAAAATCTTCGAGTTCCAACCCCCCTGCCATGGGCAGGGACACCTCCCACCAGACCAGGTTGCTCAAAGCCCCATCCAGCCTGGCCTTAAATACTTCCAGGGACGGGGCATCCACAGCTTCTCTGCGCAACCTGTTCCAGTGCCTCACCACCCTCACAGGAAAGAATTTTTTCCTAATATCCAATCTAAATCTCTGTCTTGAGGGAAGGTTTGAGGGCTCCTTTCCCTCTTTTAGCCTTTAGAATCACAAAAGTTATAACAAAACTGCCACACATCAACCTCACATACATACAATCATAAGTACGGAATTCCTAGATAGATCCTATAAAGGTGTGGACATGGCTCAGCCTGGATTGCTGAGAAAAGGACGATGGAAGTCCAGATCACTGGGTTCTGTGATGCATGCATCCAAGGTCAAAATACTCAAAGAGGTTGCCAGTAACAGAGGGGTTGATAATTTGGATTTTGCTTTTTTCCCCTCTCTCTGGGGTCAGCGGTATTACTGGAGCACAACACTGAATTAGAGCAACCATTACCTTCCTGTCCTCTGGCATGATTGCCCTGAATTCTTCTAACTCAAAACTTAGACAGTTGGAATGAGAAAGGCTTTACTTTCTGTACACCTCTCGCTCTCTCTCAAAACTACATATGTTCATTCCTCTGTAAAGAGGACCCCACTTCCAATTTATGGGAGTAGATGACTTTTGGTGGAAAGCTATTCTAGCAGAGTTTGTGGTATGAATAGTGTCACAGTTAGGAACTAGGAAATCATTCTAACAGCCTATTCCTGGCTTCAGAGTACAAGCCAGGGATATTGTTTTCACAGAGGCATTGACTTTCTTCCCCCTTTTTTTTTTTTCCTTTTTTAAACGTATTTTTGGAATTGTATCCAATCAGCTGCTGCTGTCACTTTTCATACCCTAAACAATAACATTTTACTACAAAATAGATAACAGAAAAGCATACAGGAACTGATGCATTCCATCTATTCATATGAAATAAATATATTTTTCAGGTTAGTCCCTTGAAAAGTGATGGAAAAACACATTTAGAAAACTGAACTATACTTTGTTTCAGTACGTTTCAGCCTACATGCACCATACAGAAACATGGCACCCATTGGGATACACGTGTGCCTTTACCTGGCCTAAGATAATTACAATTGCTCATCTTTAAGGCTCTTCATCGTTTATCTCTGCCCTGTCAGGGAAATGTCACTTGAAAACTTCTGTCCTGGCAATAATAGCAGTTCTATAATAGTCACCATTGTGCTTCCTCCCATACCAGGCTGTGAACATCTATTTGCAGCTTTCAACCAATCTCTTTTAGACACCTGTTTAAACATTTACCCATATATAAAGGAAAAAGTTTGGCTGTAGGCAGACTAAGATGACTCAAAACAGGCTAGAATATATACCCATTGTGTTCTGTTTTGTTTTCATATTCATCTATTTCTATTTTCTCTTTGCCACAGTTTGGACTGTATGCTCTCTCCATAATAGAAATCTACCTTCATAATGGTGTTCTTCATAATGGCACTGAAGGTCAAATCCTGCATTGATTTTCAACTTCAGAAGTTTTTAAAGTATAAAAATAGAATTTCAATGCTATCAGTACTGCAAAGGAAATAATCAAAATTGTCACAGATTAAGTCATTGTATGGGCATAATATTAAAATAGGTCTGACTCTTCTCTGTAGTAAACATACCACTATCATATACAAACCTTCAAACACACCAGGACAATTGACATCAGCTTGTTTTCTGACAGCAGCATGACATTGCATTTATGATTCTGAATTATCTTTAGGTAGCTGCATCCTAAAAGCAATGGTTTAACAGTCAAAGGCAGGCTGTGCGGTACAGAGCTATACAATTTTGTACTTCTAATATGTTAGATGCTTTACCTGGGCCATGATCGGCAACAATCCCACTGTCTTTAATAGGACTTACATAGCTAAAATCCTCTAGCTGTCCCTTTGAAAAAATAAGTAAAAGTTTTCCTAGGTAAGTATTTTACTAATACCTACACAACCACAGCAGCACTAGTTCGCTGGTCCATGCAAATAGGACCATCAAGTTACATTTGAATAGCTAGTTGCATCTTTTGGCAAAGGCTCAAATTTATTGTTTTTTGCATAGCAAGCAATACTTAATAGACACACGATCTTATGAAACACTTGACCTTGTTCTTTTCACAGATGCATAGGACACTTTCTAATGATGAGTACATAATATTCCTGACGTAACTACAGGAATAGCTTTCACAGGAAGGAAATATTTTTCATACCCCTTGTTGAAATAACAAGGAGAAGCAGCAAAATATGGAGTAAAACTCTATAGGAAGAAGAGAGCCATACAGCTCAAGCCTTCAAAGAATCATAGACCAGAACTGGAAAATAGTAGTCACAGATAACTATCTCAGTTCTCAAAAATCCTATTGACAATAAGATGGGCAGACAACAGTTCAACCCCATGATACAATACTGTTTATTCTTAGAGCTGGTTCTTAGAGCTGTTTCTGCCAGCACAGCAGTGATGGAGGTTTTGGAATAAAATAAAATTTCCACCCTGGAAAAATAGGTCTCTAACCAGCCACAGGAACTATCACTACATGCTAAAGTTCTTGATTCTGCATCTTTTTCCAGCTCCATACAAGATCCTTCTTTATACTGTATATTAAAGAAAATCCAATAGCTATATAGAGCACAGGCATAGCTAGGGGAAGCAAGTGTGATGGGTAAACAGCTGCCATTGACAAGGGCTTCTTTAAAACCATAATATGTGTTAGTTTTTTTCACATATTTAAGGGTTTTTTTTAAAGAGTAAGAAACATTTCAGACATACCCTACTTCATTTTTGAGACTAAAGGTACAAGAATAGAGAATTACAACAGGTTTTATATGTTAATGCACTAAGTTTTTATATATGGTAAAAGCTGAAGAGAGAGGAGCAGACCACAAACGCTACTATAGATTGCAGAGACACTCATCATTGATATGCTTCACCTCACTAATTACCATCACTTCATTTATCTGCAGCTGCCATTGCAAGCTCACAACTTGAGCTCCATTGCCTTGCTGAATGTTGTCCTATGAATTTGGGCCAACGGGTGCGTGTTGGAACAAGACAGGCAGCAGCATCTGTATTTGAGGTGCTGAAATGTTTTGGGTATGAAATTGTTCACAAATACAGCTAGGGACCAGCAAGTATTGGTTGCATTAGACACATTCTGTGTGCAAAGGAATATTTTGGAAAATAAGACTGCATTAAATTCCCTGTGTGGTGCATTGTAGTCTAGACCTTATAGTACTGGAACCAGGTTTGTTATTTCTACTGGCTGCCCAGTGGCCACTGACCTGATGCCTCATCTTGCTGTGCTTTCACATCCTTAGCTACGAAGGGAAGATTCTTTGTAGTGTACTAAACCTGCAAGGGTTGGACAATGCCACTGACACACGAAATCAACAGCCAAAAGAGCCTTTAAACACCAGGTGCAAAACCCCTAAAAGTCAATGTTTTTTCCTATTGATTTCAATTGGCTTTGAAACAGACTATAAATCATCCTGGAGTTTAGCATAAGTTGCAGACATACAGCTGGGATGACACTTAAGAACATATGCCAAAAGTTTTTTTGGAAACACAGAACTTTCAGAGTTACTGTGTGCAACAGGAATAATGTGTCACCAAAGGAATGCAGCTCTTCACTTGGAATATAATTTAGAACCTATATCCGTTTCACACAGAGATTGCATATTGTTTTCATTAGAGGAAAATAAGTATTCATGTTTGCATAATGTTTCTTTCAAAATATTTGCATTGCAAAGTTTCCAGAATTTTACATTTGAAACCATACAAATTATGGCACCTGTTTTTTTCCCCCCGCAGATGAACAACTGTACAGTAGGGCTTTATGGTGCTCCAAAAGAAGAGAGGAAAGCAGTCCTTTTAAGCACTTCAAACTGCAACCAAGCTCTGCTTTGCTTTGGTGAAGGAAGATGAAGATTGACGAGATGTAGGACAGAACAAAACCCATTTACTTCATTATTTCTGTTTGTTTGGTCTCTGCTTCTCTCCTCTGCCCTTCTTTTCTGATGTTCCTTGAGACAAAGCACGATTACGCATTAGCACTGCAGCAACACTACTGGAAGCTAAAAGGATTGTGAGCATGATAATGTAGATGATCAGAGACTACAAATGGAAGAACTTTGTGGCTAGGAAAAAAAAATTATCAAAACATATTTACCCATGTAATTTGTTCCTCCTCCTTTCCTTTTCTCCATTTAAGCCTCTAGGGTTGATTGGCACAGGGATTCATTAGTACCCCCTTTCTGATAGCAGATCCTGAAAAACATCATCGTGCTACTTGAAGGCAACTTAGTTTGTTAGTTTATACCAGGTACAGAACTGACCTTTTAATTTGACATTTGCAGTGCTGTCCTTATTGTCATGTGTCGTCTGTTTAAAGAAGCCACATAAAAATTTTAATTATTTTTGTGCTTTTTCTTTCTTTATGTAAACTCTTTAAAAATCTCGCATAGAAACTTCAAGATAAAATTAGGTGACAGACCTTACTTTAGGCACAGGCCCAACTTAGTAATTAAAAACAAATATTACGTACAAATTTCAGTGAAAAAGAATTAAGGGAAAAGAATAGTTACATAACTATGTAATAAGCAAGTGTCAATGAGTAGATGTTTGTAGAAAACTATCCAAAAGTGGCAAGACTAAAGTGGGGGACCAAAAGAAGCACTTCTTAGCTCCAAGGTGGTGGTGAGAATTGTCACCACATCTCAGCTGTGCACACAAACGACATCAAGGTGCACACCTTTGCCACTGAAAATGAACATGTGCTTAAGCAGCAAAATAGAGACAATATGGCCCAGTAAGTCCTTTATTCTGCACTCTTGAAGAACCAGAGCCTTAGGCACGATATGGAGCACAGCTACCCCTAATGTACTTACTTTTCTTACTTATTAAATACCTTTACTTGAGGAACAGCAAGTGATGTCCCCCATTCAGACCAAGTACACTTACATGCTCACCTGCCTCCAACTCCTGTGCTCTGAAACACTCCCTCAGCAAACCTATCATTACACACCACCCAAATAATAATGCCAAAGTTACAGTGATATCAAAATTCTGAGGAAGAAAACAACCACAAATCTGCTAGCTTGTCAAAATAAAGTGTTACAGCGATAGTATAACGTAGCCTATGCCCATCTACAAATATGTCTTTTGCTATCTTTGGTGCTTTAGAGATTCATGAATTACTGGGCTCTTCCTCGCATTACTGAGTTTGATGTGTTTGCTGCCTGACAGGTTAGGAATGGCAGTTCACTGGTATGAACCAAGCCCTGCAGATCTGCACTAGGAAATGAAATAACAAGGCACTAGCGATAGTTATGCAAGGAGGCCACTGGAGGAGACTACCCCAGTGACAAATCAAAGCAGAAGTCATGGAAGGAGCACAGTAGAGGCTGTAGCAAGTAACGGTTCACTTCTCACTTCTGTACTAAATAACATGACCTTTACAACCTCACGTATGTTCTCTTCAGAAAACAGAAAGAGGTGAAATAGCTGAGGGACTCTGATGGGCTCTGCAGGCAGGTTTCTGCCAGCTTCAGATGCCAGAAGAAACGTGCATCCAAAAGGAATATGGTAAATGATGCATAACTTAGATCTATACTATGTTATGCAAAATTCCAAGCTGCTGATAAAAGAGAGAGATCAATTGTCAGGATCTGTGTTTGAACAGTGCTGTGGCTCAGCCAAATGAACTGCACTTAACAGTGATTGAGTACTGCACCAAAAAAAGCCATACTGGTACTCCAGAGGTAACTCAGGTATCTTGACACTACATTATTTTGTAGCACAGCAGTATATTCACAGAGCTCATAGCACCAAAAGGAAGAAAAGTAAATTCACATAAAGTATCATACTGAAATGCTAAGATATCATAAGAAAATTCCTCAGTGTGTTATACCAAGGACCAGAGAAGTAATTCTGCATGCACTGAGCAGCGCTGGCCTCAGAGGCAGCGCCTCAGTACATTTGCCGATAGGAATGAATCACAACACAGCATTCGACTGCAGTAACCAAGTGCACATTGTTTTTAGAATTCATTAAGAAATGTCTGAGGTATTAATAGTCTCCATGGCAGCTTCTGAATAGGTTGCAAATTAACATGGCCAGATGACTGAGTTCCTTACCACTTTGGATTCTTCATTGACTAGCGGAATTGTTAAGAGCTAGAGCTATGTCCTGTCTTCATTCTCCAATTATCCTAATATCTGTATCTGATCTCTTACTCCTCTCACATCAATGGAATAGTATTGCTATACCTGTCATTCTTCAGATAAGCACTGGAACCTATTTAAATGTAAAAACACACATAGGTGTGTGTAGCATGTTACCGAGGTCTCCCAAAAATATTCAAAATTCAGAAACTGACAGCACAGATACCGAGAGATTGCAGATATTTTTAACTGAGTGACACTTCAGGATGGGGCATGGAGAAGGAAAGTGGGGGGAAGGACACACAGCAAAAAGGACACCCTACATGATGTTTTTGCCCAGAAGAGGTACAGAAATCTTGGAAAAAATATCCTTCAAGAGATTAACCCAGAGGAAAAAAAAAAGCCACAAACCAACAAAAAAACCCCCACACATAATAATTCTCAGAAACAGCTACACAGCTTTGAGGTACTGCAAAAGGACTCTGCACAAGGCAGGGACCTTCAACAGAAAGGATGAGTCTAAACAGTTAATTTTTGGTAAAGCTGGAAGCGGCTGAAGACAAAAGCCTATAATGGGAAGTGTCAGGCATCTTAATAGGCAGCAATATAAGCACCACCTATAATAAATGAGGGAGGGACAGCAAAAGAGAATATAAACAAATTAACCGTAGCCTAGAAACCTCAAACAAGTGTCTCACTTTGCTGAAAATAAGATTTTTCTTACTAACAAGGACCGGATTTTTACATGACATATTGAGAAGTATATTCCTTTGCAATGCTGGTCTATCTCAGAGGTATCATAAGTATAGAACCGTGTAATGTGGCTGTTACTATGGAAACAACTCCTTTTCTAGGAAAAATCAGAAGGTATAAGTCAAGTAAAATCCCAAATAATTTCTTGTGACATAGGTTGGACGTGTTGTTAAACTGCACCCTTAACTTATTGCATCCCATTTCTGTCAATTTTTTCCTAGCTCTACATGTTTCACACAGCAACCAGCAATACTAATTTTTCCCCACATTAATTGAAGTAATATATCCTGGATGTGCAGTACAAATTTCTTCACCTCTGCAGTAAATGCAGAACAGACTAAGATGGGGTCTGAGAATATCTCTGCTAAAAGACACCTTCTTCACACAAGAACCTGTCTCATTGGCTAATAAATGGTAGGGTGGTACACAGGTTCCTGAGGGCACAGCATTCCACCTTCCATGCTGAGCAAAGAAAGAAAAATGGTCAAAATAAAACATGTATGTCAAGTATAAGGCAATTTGTTCATTTTCCAAAAAATGGAAATAATACTATTCAGACAGACAACTCACTGTGATGACTGTAAAAACATTCAAGGAAACGGAAGAGAAAATTTTAGACAATGAATTACTAAGATTTGCTGTTACAAACTCCTCTGTTTTCCAAATGTTAAAGGATGTTACTTGCTTATAACCCCTCAACTCTTACTTTGCCCCTCTCTAAGAACTAAGTCTCTTCAAAGAAACCTCAATAATTAACTGTGAACAGAAGCTATAATGTTTAACCTCTGTTTCAGCTCTATTCCATGAGCCTGGTCTAGAGACTAACAAATCTTCTTCCTTTATTCAGCTTGTTGACCCATGTTATCAACTCTCCATTTCCAAAACCAGTTTTTCTTCACTAGGGCTGCTGCCACCACCGAGCCCAGAACAGGTTTGCTCCTTATGGTTTATGTCCAAGTTGAAAAGCAGACGCTGGGGAGCTTATCATCATGCTTCCTGCAAAGAATCTCAGATTTACAAATCTTAACGTTTCTCTTTTTCACCATCAGCTAATCACATAAAGCCTTTGCAACACAAAAGATGAAGATTTGGGGTGAGACGACACATTGCTTGACACAGCAGAGCAAAATAAATTTTGGGGAAATAAAAAAACAAGCCACATTTTTTATGTAATCCCAGTATAAAAGTAAAGACAAAAAAAAAGGTGGCAGATAAGGATCTGACTGTCCCCTTTCCTACTAGGCCTGTAAACGTGCAGACAATTACTCTGTATGAATGTGCAGGAGAAATTTAAATCTGAACTCTACCCACAACCAATAAATCTTATATTAGCCTTTTATCTAACGAGAATGACACCTCATACAATGCCTCTGTGACCCAGAAAGGAAAAAAGATTAAAGAACTATGGAGAATTTCAAACCCATTGTTGCCTTTCTATATGAAAATCAAAGTATGAGCATTGCCTCATTTCCAAGTATTTTTGCTCAGTCTAAAGGTTATGTTCAACCAACTGGGAGACACAAAGTCTCCTGTGTGACTTTGGGTACCAGTTGCTGCGTCAAGGGTCTGTTACCGCTCAGTACCTGGAAAGCCGATTGCAGTAAATAAGTGTGTTTAAAAAAAAAAAAAAAAATGGTTCAGTAAATTTGAATAATACATAAGTTGAAAGAAATTGTCATCTGCTAGAAACTTTCTGCACAAACAGAAAAGGGGGCTTCAGTAATTCATCAAATAAGCTATTCACCATAAATTATTCACTTAGTTTTACTACTAAGGCTGCCATGTGCTTCAAGTCACACAAATCTGATAGGGAGATATAAACCTGGGAATCAGGGTTGTGAAGGTCTTGCCTGCTCTTATATTTTCTAAGAGAGGAAATGAAGTTAGAATAATTATATTTTTCTATTTTTATCTTGGCTATTAATCTCTTGGCTGGATTACTGAGGGATGCAGTATCTCTGCTTTGCCCTTTCAATGGCCCATTTCCTCTAGAAGTCGCTAAGGGAAATTTTTCCTTTCAGCTCTACTTTTCCCCATTGTGAATAGCATCTCTAACGATCAGAAGAGTCTAGAAGTGAGTTAAAGTGCTGGTGCATAAGAAAACTTGTTTTCAGGGCGGTACCCATTTTCATGAAAGCAAGCAGTCCAAAGAGAACCAGCTTCAACAGAAGTTTGATGATATTATAATGAAGGAGAAAAGAGCCACCTAAGGAACAGAATGAAATAGTGATTGAGATTAGCTTAAACATAGAATCCCCTGTCCTTCAGTTATCTTTTTAAAAATTAAGGGGCAGAAGTTCCAAAATACATCATAGGCTCATAGAATGGTTTGGGTTGGAAGAGACCTTAAAGATCATCAAGTTCCAACCCCCCTGCCATGGGCAGGGACACCTGCCACTAGAGCAGGTTGCTTAAAGCCCCATCCAGCCTGGCCTTGAACACCTCCAGGGATGGGGCATCCCCAGCTTCCCTGGGCAACCTGTTCCAGTGTCTCACCACTCTCACAGTAAAGAATTTGTTCCTAATATCTAATCTGAATATCCTCTATTTCTATGTAAAACCATTATCCCTTGTCCTATCATTCCACTCACTGATAGAGTCCCCCCATCTCTCCTGTAGGCCCCCTTCAGGTCAATCAAAATCACAGAGAAAAAACTCAAAATGTTATTCTGATAAAAGACACAGTGATGTCCTCTCATATCTACAGGCAGGCCAAAAACAATATACCTGAGGACAGAGGGAAAAAAAGGCAAAAAAAGGGTCCTCTTTTTGGCCCTAGAGGTCTCCTTCCTGCAAGAGACTCCAGAAGATGCAGGTAAATACAACATCTTTCATGTCTGACAACAGCCTAGTGACAAACAGTTTACTCCATTTAATGAAGCATCATCTCCATTTGCTGGAGCTCTAAAAAGAAAGTTCAGGGAAACACACTGTGGGTGTCAAACTACCCGCATGATTTGAAAACACTCAGACTCCCTAATATCTAATTGGATTTTTCCCAACTTGTGTCCTAGCATTACACACTGCCAAGGAATCTCCAGAGGCCCAAAAACTCAACAGCACTGGATTCTGACCTAAGCAGTTCATCACAACTGAAGAATTTCTAGTAGAGTATTTCAGGGACGCTGGTGGAGATCCGTCTGATTTCATATGTTTTTCTATACTGGAGTTTATTTTCTGGTTTGTAATACTTCAAGTTACAGTATAACTTTAAGCTAGCAAATATATATGCAGAATTTTTATTACTTAATAGTCGTAAGGTTAATAGTCATGCTTAATGCCTATATTTAATATGTCAATGAGAGTGTGAAATGCCAAGTTGAATAGCTTTAACACATATTAGTTTTACTTGTGAATCTACAAAAAGAACCTCACCAGAAAAATATTCAAAGCAAGATCAGCATTGATTTTGGTCCCTGGAAAATGCACTGGACTGTGATACTTTAAGGTGATGAATGTCTAGAGAGTACTTGCCAATACTGGTGGAAAAGAAAAGAGATAAATCTGAAACCATATGATACACCATTCCTGAACTAGCAAAAATATCCCCATCCGTGTCTACGGGTAACTTCTTTGATACTTATGCACTAATGAGAAAATGTATATACTAATATACCAAGGAGTGCTGAATTCTGTGTACTGTAATTACATTTAGTAGAAGAGAGCAAACTTTAATTGATTGAGCATGCACCAGGAAGTCAGACTATCATTTACCTAGTCTTGTTTGGCCATGGATTCTATTGAAAGCGTTTCAGACTTGTAGTTTGCAATTTATGCTATTTTATTTAGATACAGGTGCTTTCTACTGACACCAAAGCCTCAGCTTTAACAGTGCAAGTACCACTGTATGACTCGGTGCAGAGGTGCCTGCCTAACCTGGAAGCAGGAGGGAGAGTAGCAGAGTAGACCAACAGTGACTGGTTTAACACCATCACAGAATTGAATTGTGACTGAGAAGAGGAAATAGCAGTGGATGAATGTAAATAACTGACACCAAATTTGTGTCAATGTTTACTTTGGCTATTTTTTCTAAAGCCTCTCTCTTGAGTAGTCTAACCCCTTAAACATGCCAGTTTGCAATGCCTTTCCCTCAGCTGTGGAGTAACTGGGAGAATGTCCTGTCTACTTCAGGAGAGGCATATGCACACTTGCCCAGATCTTATGTGTAGGCCTGCAGGCACATGTGCATGCAAGTCCCAATCAGAAAAATTTAAGATTAGCCAGTAACATAAGCAAGTAACATTAGCAAGTCATACTCCTTAATTTGCAACTACTAAGACTTTTTTTATTACTCACATTTTTGTTATGTTGGAGAATATTTAATGGTGCCTACCTTGCTTAGTACAACAGAACCATTACAAGAAGTTATTAAAATATATAAGATTTTTAATTATCTTAAGAGCATCAAATAATTTTTATAGGTTTGATCAAAATACGTATATTAGCTAACACTATTATTTTTTCTTTACATTTGGAAATAATAACCAAGATTAAAAAGGAATGGGCTCTCTCAGGCCACCAAAGCTCTGATTTTCATAAAATTTTCAATGTTCCAAGATGCGTACCAATGCCAAAGTTCAAAAGCCCTTTAGGCTGGCAGTTAGAACCATCCCATCGTCTGGGTTGGAAGGGACCTTTAAGATCATCTAGTCCAACCATCCACCTAACTCTGATAAAACCCATCACTAAACCATGTCACTAAGCACTATGTCAACTCAACTTCAACAGTTGAATAAGACCTGTTGATACTAATGGCTGTTACACCATTTCTTGCCTATGTGTTTTTTTGAAATCCCTCTCATGTCCTTCCATTTTTAGTGCAGTTCATTCTCATTCTGTCCTGCCTCATATCTCCCAGATAATTTCATGGTTCCAAGTGAACTGCTGAAAATACAGAAAATGTTTTCCAGTATCTGCTAGCCAAACAGAAAACACATGTTTAAAAGCAAAAATATTGCTAGAAAGCAGACATCACAGTACTTATATTTTATCAGAAAATAACACTTTTGAGGACTAGAATTTTTTTTTTTTTTTTTTTTTTTTTTGTATA
>VZRU01007635.1:445001-496367 GCA_013398155.1 Pedionomus torquatus
TTTTTTTTTTTTTTTTTTTTGTATAAGGCTTGAACAGAGAATTTTGGCATCACTTTACTGACCAGAGAAGACTCTGCACAACAGGATATTTAGAACTGGCTCAGAGAGCCTGATGCCATCCAGAATGAAGGTCATGAACTGCTGCTATAATGGGATTATTTTTAAGCCCTGTGGCTCTTTGTGCCAGACCTGGCACTTCCTACCAGAGCCTGGTATATTTTCAGCATTTGTTTCAACAAGTCATAGGAGGTCCTTGCTGTTCTTAACAGTCACTAATGAGAGTTACTAGAACAAAGCTTTTGCTTCAAAATATCTGTATTCAAAGGATTTTTTCCACCACAGTCTTACATTACTTATCAAGATTTGGAATTAAAATATACCACAGAGAAAAACCTTAAATACTATTTGCATGCAGCAAGAGGCTGGCAGTTATTTGGTCTTGAGGGTGATGGTGTGTGAAGCAGAGCTTTGCTTTATATCGTAACAAGACTTGTAGTAATGTACTTCCACTTTTCCTGACAGCCTCTGCAAATAAACCTCACCCCCCTTCAAGCACCACAGTCCATCTGTTGGGAAACTATTCAACTTTTAGAAACAATTGATGGCCACCAGATGGTAGGAACCCACGGTGTCTTCTGTATCCACCCTGTGGTGCTCAGCTCTGTCCTGCCCTGGAGATGGTGCCTATGGAAGAGGCTGCTGCCACTGCTGTGACAACCAGAATTTGGGCCACAGTTTGCATCATCAAACAGTAATATCAGTAAAATGGCAGGTTATCCATATGACTTAAGTCATATGACAAGGTCACTCTTACTATTTGCTTTTCATAAGGATTGTATCACAGAACACCAGGTTGGAAGGCACCTCAAGGATCATCTGGTCCAACCTTTCTTGACAAACGCATAGGCTAGACAAGATGGCCCAGCACCTTCTCCAGCTGAATCTTAACTATCCAACGTTGGGAATATACATATATACAGATAAAATTTATATATGCGCAGCATTTAAGAAAACAAATACCGAGGGGGCATTATCAGGCTGCCACTCACCCAAACGTCCTGCCATGCAGCCACGTCTGGTGTGCAGATTTTAGGGAGGTTTGGCAGTGAATGCGCTTTCGGTCCATCTGCTTACAGCAATATCAAGAACGCGCCAGGTTTCTAACTGTATTCTTTAGCAATGCTGCAGTGTTTATTGTTCATGTAGATTGTTTTCCTACTACTTAATGCTGATTTGTAAGCTCTGTCTCTTTTTAGCACCGTTTTTTTAATTAAAATGAAAGGAAATACAATAAATGACTAACGGCACAGCCTCTCCTTCCCTGTACCGCAGTTTGGGGGAGGGCAGGGGCAAGCCCAGTATTGTTGACTACAACTGATTATCTGAATAAGAGACGATTCTACATCTAGATTTGAATATGTAAATAATGCAGTTAGCAAGAGAAACACCTATCTTCCCACCATGTATTTAATTTCCACTTGCTATGCTCTCCCCCATGCTGCTTTGCATCTCTGTAAGTCTTAAATTATTATCGTTGAATCAGTCACACAGTGTACACCCTGACTGTCACATGGATTTGCATCAAAGTCACACCAATACCCTCATGCCTATAGTTCAACTAGACTGTTTCTATGGTTATGACATATAGTATTGCTTTTCCTTAATTATATACATTGCTCTTGAACACTCTTTGTGATTCAGTCTCGAGCATTCCACTCTTTGCAACAGGGTCTGCTGACATTGATATGAAGAACTAGTATAGTTGTCTTTTTTTCTGAGCTGAGAAACAGTGAAGGCTCAAAGAAACCATACCGTAAATATCAATGGCCGCAGATGGCTAACAGACACTGATTTAAAGAACAACAGAATAATACGAGCCCTGAACTACTCTGTGTGAGACTGTGAGATACAAGTGTTCTGATGAGCATGGTTCTGGTTTTAAGACACTTCATCACCATCTGAATATTTGCATTGATTTTGCTATATTTTATATCACATAAATAAACATATATTTAGCAAAACAGAAGCTGCCTTCTCTCAGACATCTTGCATTTTATGCAAACTGTACTTGCTTAAGCAGAAATATTTATCTTTTTCAAAGGATAAAACCAATTTTCTTCTATGTCCCAGAGGCTTATGCTGCTCCAAACCTAGCTCGACTTGTTATCTTATTGCTGGCCCTGGCACGACTCATACAGGTTATAACAAATAATCAGCCAAACTCTTACACAATCTCCAAGCTCTCAAGATTTCTCAGTATGTTCATCCCAATGCACAAAATCAGCATCCAATTTATTCCGCATATCATTTCAAAACAACTATTTTACACCAGGAGTCACCAGAATCTGTTCATTGAGACGCAGTACATTTTAGAGGAAAGGTTTCCTTTAAGAAAAGGATTGCAAAGGATTGAAAATCCTTAAGAAAAGGACTGCCTCTCAGGAAGAGAGGCATTTCCACACTATTTGCCATGACCCTCACTCAGCAGCGTGGCACAGTCACCTTCCTTTCTGAGAGGCCAATGCACTAACAAAACAGAGGACCCTGTTCCAGATCTTCACCGGTGTACTTTTACTCCCAGCCTCCAAAGTATTTTGAGAGCAAGTGGTTAGTACCAACTGTTGGTCATATCCAAAATATACAGCTCATTATAGCATCCATCCCTGCACCAAGGCACATAAATTGGAACAGCACTGGAAAGAACAGGACCATAAGTGACATAGATCCCTTCCTCTTCATCATGCAATCCGGGTGCTGTGTTGACCCAAAACGTTTCAACCTCCTCATTCATCTGCAGTGATATCTCCTAGGGTTGTAAATATAGATCAAAAAACCCAGATAGACCTAATATTATGCCTACTGGAGCCTACATAGAGCTCAGTTAGTTTGGTCTGCCTGTTGAGGCATAAGCAGTAGGGAAAGCTATTACGTACACGTAATCACGAAGTGAACAGGATGTACACACACATCATTCATTTATGAGCAGACTGAGTCCTTATGAACAGAGAGAACTTACTAGAAATACAATATTTTCGAGCACAGAAGAAAGACTGGCGGGGAAGAGGGGAGGGAAGATCAGCGCCCACGACAGGAGAAGGGAGACAAAAGGAGAGACACAGCGCATTGGACTAAAGGCACAAAGTACTGCAGAAGTGTCCTGTAGGAAAAATAGGGCACTAAACCTATTGAAATGACAGTGAGAAGCATTGAATAAGAAGAACCTCTAAGTCAGTGAAAGTAACACATAAAGGAAGTACAGCTTACATGTTTAAATAGTGATAAATAGTATCTTAAATTTCCCCTTTGTCCCAAAGCGCATCAGAAAGAACAATATAGCAGGGAAACCACAGGCTGAAGCCCAGGGACTGCTTAGCAATGCACACAATAGTGAAGGACAGGGAGAGAGCGACCATCACACTCCATTGAAAGAGTAAGAAGAATTTAGAAAGACAGAATGTAATTACTTAAACTGGAGCCTTGCCAAGATACTCCAGATACCAACCTTGCTGTAAAGACTTCAAAGAAGTAAAACATCAGGTATAAGAGAAGACTGGGAAGGTTACATATCGAAGTTCTGAGACCACAAAAAGAAAATACACTGGAGATGAAGAAAGCCAAGCTACATAAGAGGTTAAGCTAAATAACAAGAAATTTTCAAGTGAATTAAGAACATGAGGTCAGTGGAGGAGGCAGTATGACAGTCCTCTAAGAGGTAAGAACTATAATTTATTCACGAGAGGGGGAGAAAGGCAGTAATTCAAAGTGTGCTGGAGCCAAGAATCCAAGTGTAAAGTTCAAAAATGACACATTCTGTCAAAGGAGTTTGAAATAAACACACTATGCCAGGTCAGAACGTTAAAGTGTAGGAAATTACTTGAAAATCCACTAGATCATAATTGTTTTTAACCAAAGTCTCAATTGTAGCAGGCAGATGTGAAGCAAGCAATAATGGGAATAAGCCTGTAAATAAAGGTATAAGCTCCTAACAAGAAAAAGAGAGAAAAATCCAAAATAAACAATGCACAAATTAAGCATTGCAATGGAGGACAGAGGTCAACAGGAAGCATTTTTCACAATTAAAAGGATGAAGTAGACTAGAAGGGGATAAAGTGCCAAATCTCCAGTCTTGAAAACATGAGGCAAAATTAAGCTTTCCACCAACACTGCTGTGTTACATTAATAGTTAAGGGACAGATACAATGGTATAAAGACATTTAAAATAATAACAACCGATGAAAGTCAGGAAGAAGTTGCCTGAAAATCCAGCCATAGTGCCTTTCTGGCATACACAAATTTCATGCAGTTTAGTCCCTCCAGTAATCCAACATTGACACAACAGAGGAGGAACCAACCACGATCATATTGACGTAGGGAACTGTCCTATCTGCAAAGGAATCTTTTTTATATCTTTCTTATATTTTTAAGAAATAAAACATATGAAGAATACATGCCTTTGTGCCTACGAATAGGAAACAATTCCAGAAAGGATTCTGTGGGTGCTTTCTCACAGAAGAACCTTCTGCATATCTTCTCAGGACAACTCATGTCTTTCAAGCAACAGAAATTAAAATAAATAAATTAGATTTTTTTTAAATCTTTTTTTTTCCCACATAGCTGTATATTCACAGCTCAAACAGATGCTGTCCTTTAAGACCTAACAGTCTACATGCAGAGTGACCCACCCACAGAGACCCACCCATAAATGAACCTATCATATTCCTGATTTAGAAGCCAACTGATTTTACATAAGATAAAATAAATAAGGACTCAGAAATACAGATGGTGGATGATTCAATTAGTTTTAGCTTTGCATTGCAGCAGCTAAGGGAAATTCTGATCAATATAGTGAACAATCAGCTTTCTAAACATAAAGCACATTTCATACAAAGCTGAACATTTTTCTCCTTGTCACACAGAATTATCTTAATTATTGTTTCAAGGAACAGCTTTACATAGAATCATCTAGTAGTCCAAAATGCTGCTCAGAAACTCATCACTGGAATAATTTATGATTTTTTCTTCCTAACATCTTGGGCTTGTTTGATATGCTTGCCATTTCTCGCTGACAGGGAGGTCGATTAAATCACATTTATATTGTAAACGTATGCATTGCTTTTTACCCTAGGCGGTGGATGAAGAGATACAGAGCCCCATGGGAAAAGCAAGCCAATCCACTTTCATATTGCAAATTTCTGCTGTTCGGAAGAAATGAATGGTTGCCAGGGAGAGCTGGGAATTACTCGAGGATGCAAAATGTTATTTTAGAATCCTTTTGAGAGAGGTTTTTCTCTCCCCCACCCTCACCATTTTCACATCTTCTGCTAATGCAGCTCACATCAGTTTCTATGAAAACACTGAAGGAATGCACTTCACCAGCATTCTTCAGAGGATCTGTATAAATCAGGCTTTTACTCTGCCTGCATAAAGCAGGCCATTTCTTTACTTTCAAAGGGAGAGGGGAGAAGGGATTTGTAACATTTTCCAAAGCATTATGTCTCCCAAAGATCATTCGAGATGAGGAAGGTCACCACATGTTTTTGAACTAAAAGAAAGTGTTAAAAATGGGGAGGGTAAAGGTCATTGCTCAGGGCCATGGAAAAATGAGGCTGCGGTATCATTAACCTAACAGAACTAATTAGGAAACATTCAGCTTTTATAAATTATGCAAAGCACTCAATTTACATTTTTTTCAGATTTCTACCATAACAGAGATAATTAGGAAACATTTACAGCAACAGTGTAACCTAATAAAGCAACCCTTTCGTAGCAGGATACCTTCCCACTAACACTTTCATACCTACAACAGGGAGGAACAAGCAGTATTACCTGAAAAAGCTTTATGGAGACCATTTCATCCATGACCTAAGACCAACAAGATCATGTTGGTATTTCCCCTTCACTTAATGCAATAGCAAAGAGTCAATCAGTCAATCAACTAGGTAAATAACTGACTCTGTACAATTCTGTGGGTTTCTCACTAGTTTAATTAAAGCAGAAAATCAGTTTCTTTAACCGTAAGAATATATACCTTGATATTCAGGCATTATATAAACTCAGGGTCAAATCTTACAGTAGAGTCCATTCCCACTTAGTACCCTTGAGAAACTGGAGAAAAATAATCCCTAACTCAGGAACACTCAGCTTTGTCAACACAAAAGACGACATCTTTGCAGCACACAAAATATCCAAGTTCTTTAGCTCTACAACCTCTGTAGCTGTTGATGAAATATAGTTTGTAGAGCTAACTAGATCCTTTTCCTCCTCCCCTCAGAGAGGAAGAGAGAGAGAAAAATATATCAAATGGTGAAAAAGAATGGGGGCTGAAATCAAACTTGGGGAGGGCAGGGAATAAGTAAGAGTAAAGGGGTAGGTAAGGATAGAAGTATCATAAAAGTCAGGAGATATAAAAATTCAACAATCTTTAGTATTTTAGGGGGTTAAGGAGATATGAAAATAATGATTCTGCCTTCAGATCTTCTATTTGTAATGCTTTAAAGAGTGAGATACAGTGAGATTCAAACCCACTGAAGTTAGTGGAAAGATTCCCTCCACTGATCTTCTGTAGGATGTTCTGTAGCAAATACATCCTCATTTGGCTACAAGATGTTTGATGGCAGTGCAAAGGACTTTACATACAATCACCAAGATTCAGCTTGTGATCTGCAGGAGATAAAGACCAAGAATGAATTCTGCGATACCACAGCTTTCAGAAAAACTGTGGAACATAACTCAGCAGAGAGTTTTCTTGTATACCATCCATCATTTTTCCTCCCATGAACTGCACAGACAAAAATGTACACTGTGTGCCTGAATATGATAAAAGTTGATCTGTGTAAGCTCCCGATGTTTTTCCTTTTCTCCAAAAATAGTTTCATAGAAGTATTTGCAAAACTCCTGCATATTTTCACTGTTGACATAAATACGACACTTATGCAACTCTAAACAAAAAAATCACTCTCGGAACCTTTTTATGCTATCACTGCACAAATATTCAGCCATGAATCAGCATAAAATATACAGGGCTTTTCTCCATCACCCATGTTTCTTTAGTTAGAGCAAAGGTCTATCATTTCAAGGTTACAGCATCAAAGCAGAGGATCAGCCCCTCAGCCAGGTACTCTGCCTTCCCTGACATGAGGTAACCTCCTCAAGGGAGTGTGTATAAAAACCAGACAGCACTGAATGTCTGCAAAGTTTGCAACCTGAATACTAGTATTTTCTTTACTACAAGTACTAACTTTCTAATATTTATTTTGGTTTGTGTTTATTGTCTTATATCTACTTACACAAAACGCTCTCAGAATATGAATCTTGTTCACAAGTTACAGTTCAACTCATGCTTTCACATATTTTAGTACTATTTTTATCATAAATGACAAGAAAGCAAGAAAATACACTACCATTAAAAATTATTACAGAGATGCCATGAACAAAATCTTCAATGATATAATTTAGTATAGTCAGATACCTTCAGTGAAAGTTAGAGCAGATAGCAGAAAACACCAAGAACACGTGGAACATGGATTGTATTTCTAGTTCTGTCACTCACCTGCAATGTAACCATGAAAAAGTCATGATGGCTAATTCTATTTCTGCATTTCTTCATTGTGCCTTAGGTGCATTAGGCAAATTATTATTTGCTGGCCATTAGTAGGCAGTGCTATAATCCAGGTAACACTAAAGAGGGCCTTCAAAAATAAACTGTTTCATGACATTATTTCTATATTTTTATTTACCTGATTGAAAGGTGCTTACTAGCATGGCAGGTGTGACCATAAGTCATTGCCTGGTAAATTATGAGAACATTGCACAGATTGACAGATACACTGGATATCAGGATTTGTAGTTACGGAGCTCTCATACAAGTCACCCAGACTTACTGCAACTATGGTCAAAAAGGTGCTCAAGATATTGAAAGAAAACAGAGATCATGCCAAAGAAAAGATATGTGCTACAGATGGTTCTGAGTGTTGGTGGATGACAGAAAGAAACATTGCTCCATTTCACAAATGGCTCCAGTAGCTCTGCCCGAGCTGCTGGGTGAACTTAGAGAGGTTCATTTTCTTGCCACTGCCATAAAGGCTGAGCACACAAGCTTGGCCATCTCCCACAGGTACTTTTCCATAAATTGCAAGGAGGCAGAAAAACAAAATAACGTCATGTCTTCACAGTTATAACACCTTGAAAGTTTACTTCCAACAGCCCCATTTGTAGCTGCAGCAGAGACCTGCCCACAGGTCTGTCAGCTGCTCTTGCCATCTCAGATTGCCCGGGGACACTGCCATGGTTATGGCAAAAATGCTTCAAGTGAATCAATCTAACCTGTCACTACAGCTGGATCCCATAAATGTTTTAGTCCTGATACAATGATCACTACCTCTTTTGCTTGTTCTACCTTTGTATCTCATATTCCTTTCAGAGCAATGAGTTTGGGTAGTTCTTGTTGATAGGTACTTTTTATTATTGTCCCAGGCTGGCAGAGGCACATAATCCAACCCAGCCATGCCACAGGTGCTAAGTAATAGAGCAATTCCCTCAGCAACTGCTTCATAATATCTAGAACTCTAAAGTTGTACAGCTGCCTTTCCCCAATCTTCCACCGATATCAGTGGTCTTGGAATAATCTTCATTACATTCTCCTTGAATTCTGTGGCCAGGACCTGGGTCTCCTGACCCTAAGGCCACTATCCCAACCATAGACATTCTGAGCAAATTTTTTTTGTAAATAATGCAAATTAATCAAGTTTTTTCAACTTTGAGAGGTTTAAGACTCAAAATGGTCATCAAGTAACACCCCTCAGTTAAGAATCCATCTAGAATCCATCTATTTTTTTTTTCTTGAATAATTCCCAATGTAAGTAGGAGTATATGAATGAGAAACATTTGCTCATGTAAATAAGACCTGCCTCACCTTGTCCCTCATTAGTACAAATTCACCTGTCCTCTGTTTCCAGCTCCTGGGTAAGAGGAACAGATATAAGCTGTGTTCATTACAGTCCTCATTATGACTCTTGCTACAAGAACAAGCTACCCTAATTGTACAACAGATGAGAAAGACAGCGGCATCCTGTAGTATCGTGACCTTTCCAACATTTCATATTTTGACTTGCTGACCATTCCATCTGCTTGTTGCACACTGCAGGAAAGAATAGAATAGTCATGCATGACTGTCACCAGGAGCAAAGTTAACCCATTACTGTAAACTCATATAATCTCATTAGAAGTCTTAGTTAGGTCCTGTCTTGATGCCTGCTAAACGGCCAGGGCTTAGCCTGCTTTGATGTTAACAGTGGCAACAGACAATTTTATGAAGACAGTAATATCTCTGTGATCTCATTCACAGATCAAGGCTCTTTTGTGAAAAAGCAGTGATGGATTACTATTCTGAGCAACACTTTGCAACAAGTGACAAATCATGCTTAATTCCTTGGATATTCATTATCATAACACTAATCCATCTGGCATTAAGGAAGGAATAATATGCAAGCCTCTTTTTTTTTTGGGGGGGGGGGGGGTAANGGCTTTTCTGTGCCTTACTACAGTATGAGCACTCAGTAACATCATCATGTCTCATTGACTCTAGAAACTGAGCCAAAATTCCTTGGTGAGCAGAAGCTCTTGCAAAACTAGAGAAAAGAAAATAAAAAGCTGAGAATGCTGGAAAGATGTGAAAGACAGACTGATGTAGGAAGTTGTAATTTTAAGGCACAAGTTCTGACAAACATAGCTCTAACAGTGACCAGAGATATACATTAAAAAGGTACATTTGTTTAAAGCTGCAATTTATTTTAGTAGTACAAATTAATAATTATTACAAAAAAGATTTCAGATCAAAGGTCTATACACGTCTGCTCCTCCCAAAGACTGACCAAGCATGGAAGCAACCTGAGAAGAGTAAACCACCCAGATAGGCATGGCGAAGGGTCGAGAATAGGAAGAAGGTGCATAAAGGAATAGTAGGAACTGTCTCAAGAGGACAATTCAGACTAGAATAAGAAAAAACAAACAAACAAACAAAAACAACAAACAAACAAAAAAAAATGAAAACCCACCACAGCAGAGAAGTTACAAGGAGTCAGATATTTGAGATTTAAAAAGCAACAAATAGAGCTGAATCTTATGGAGAAACAAACAATCAAGGGAGAGCTGAGAGAATGAGCAGGAGATGGTTACAACAGCACAGAAGTCACTCTGAGGAACTGAAGAGGAAGCAGAGCTGCAGGAAAGCAATTCAACTCATGATATTGGTGGCCCAAACCAAAATATTCAACATATAGTTAAAACACAAAACAGCTGAAGTGTGATTGGGAGGTCAAGAGGCAGATACAAAAGTAGAGAATATCGAAGTTACAATACTTCCTTTGCAAGAATGCATCTAAGAGTGTACAGAACCACATGGGAAAAATGCTGGAAGTGTGACTGTCAAACCAAACAGACCTTTGAAAAACCCAAACAAACACAGACAACAGCAATATTTTAGATTCTCAGAGTTTGAGAAAGCTACACCTTTCTAGTTCCTCTTTGCCTAACTACTATGCGGTATGTAAATAACTCCAGTCATAAGGAATTAATAATTCATAAGCAATGAAGTTAAAATTAATTCTCCCGTGTCTAATTTTCTTCTTAAAAATATACATAATACACAGTGGAAATGAAAATGGCTCAAGCAGTTTTACACTGGTTAAATGTATTCATGTTTTCTATAGCGCACTCTCTCTCTTTGTATGAGAACTGTTAAGTCTTATTAATATTATTATTTAATAAGATTAGTAAAAATTAAACTTCACCATTAAAAAAAACAGAAACATGTTTCCTTTTGTTTACAGGTAATTAGGTAATTTTAAAACAGCACACAGAGAAAGAAATTAATTAATTGGGAGGGAGAGAGAAACTAGAGAGGAACTGATTGGTAGTGCATGAGTAATTATTAAAAGGCACATTGTGTTTCTTCATATATTTCAGCTAAATACTAGTACGTATAGTACAGAGAATTTTAAATATTCACAATTCTGCAAGGTATTAACTAGCTTTCCTGTGAAGCAACCACTTGTATTTTGTTTCACAAATGAGGAAATGGGCAGATTTTAAGATTTTCTCAGAAACGTCTCAGGTACGTCTATAAACCCTAAGGCAGCGAGTCAGTGCCATATCCAAGGCTGGCATGCACCAATGCCTAGTACTGAAGCAAGATGCAGTGTATCATCTGCAATTATCTAAGGGACCAGTTCTCATGTAGCACATATGATTTCTCTAAAAAGCCTTTGATATGTGACCAGCGCTGGAGAATATGACTTACCAATGCAAATCAAGTATATACATAGCTGCTGAGGACCTGATCCTGCCTTCACCTAAATCACTGAGATAATGCAAGATAAGATTTTTTTCTTACCCACAGCTTACAAAAGAAGCACCCAAATAAAATAAATCATCTACTCCAATATATACTAAGGAAAAAACACATGGAGAGTAGCAGGACAAATTCAGAGAACTAATTCTAAGCAAAACACCCTTATGCAGTAAGAATTTCTGGCTATACCTGAAGCACACAGAAAAATCACTGAGAAGAAAGAACTGAGTGGACAAAGAATACTTTTATGCCATTGTGAGATGAAGGACTAAAATTAAAGTACAAACAAATATTCTCAGTTGTCCTTTACTGAAGTCCTTTAAGGGAAATCCCTTTTATTCACTGCAACCTTCCTTGAGCTCCGAGGCAGAAGGACATGTTAGTCAAGAACACGGGGCATGTTTGACTTACACGCTGAGTAACTGTACTGACTCCAGCGTGCAATACCAGCAATTCCTGATCAGTTAACGCTAACTCCTGAATCTTGAATCACCACACTCTGGCTTTTGTCTTGTATGTTTTGGGGTTGTGTTTTGTTGTTTTCTTTTTTGAGGGGGTTGTGGGACAATCACAAGAAAACAAAAAAATATCCCAGCACCGATTTCTCATCATATATAAATGCAAACAGGCATTCATTAAGCTACTCTGGCAATTGAATACCTGCAACAAACAAACATTGCAAGCTGATACCAACATGTTTGAACAACACTAGATACCAGTATTTCCACTGAAAAATGTACCTAAAAATACGGTGATAAGTTATGTGAAAGGGCTATGTCAAAGAATGTTCCAGAACTTGCACATTATTAATCTCACATTCCCAAGGAACACCCCAGATGCGGTCAAATTAAAGATAAAACTAATGACAGTAGCTCATTAGGTTGTCAGACAAAGTCTGTGGTAGTAATAGATAAGAATACAAAGCCACACAAGTGCTCAAACCGTATGAAAGACATCAGGGTGCAAAGTATAAGCTGTATAACTTGATAATATTTAAAAACTTTTCATTGATTCAGTCTCAGTTTAGTGAACTACTGCTGAATGAAGGGGGGTGGGGGGAAGGGGCAGCCAAAGAAATAAGATTAACACACCTCATATCTTCATACTGCATATCGTGTAATGCCTTCCATCTAACATTTTGCTATTTACCATTATTAACATGCCATTTGTGCTGGATCATTCTCAGTCAAGGCAGTAAATGTCAGTTTTTGCCTGAAAGACCTTTATGTTTTTGTTATGAAATACCAGTCAATTGGTCACACTGATTTCAAGAAACACAGGAATACTCGTCTTGGAAATTCATTTGTAGTATTTCTGCCTCTACTACCTCAATTCACCTCTATTAATGATACTAATTTTTTCATTAATAACTTTGCTGTTGCAAATTTAGAAATGTATTTTCCAAAATTAGCTAAACAGTACAAGATTACAAATCCACTTTCAGGTATTGGAGAAACACGAACACTGCAGGTTTGCAGCATATTTGTGAAACAGAATTTTGCTCATGCTGGTACCATGAGCTTGGAAGTTCCTGCAAGAAAAAGTCAAATCAGAAGCATCTACAAAGTTGTAACATCATTTTTAAGATAGTGCTTGCCAGTACCCTAATCTAGAAGTCAGTTTTTGAAATTTTGATAAAATGTTAGAGTTTAGGCATAACCATCTTTCTCCAAGGGAACCGAGAGTGCTTTCTTTACTTAACACTTTCAGTGCTGATAAACTCCTCACCTGCCTCCCAAGAGGTTCCCAAGAGAGACTACTTTGAAATGCATCGGTATCTGAGGATTCCTACCATGACTATATTTCCTAGGTGTACCTGGTGGAAGTCTATCAGCATTTGAGAAGTTAATTAGTCAACTGAGAGCTGGAATCTCACCAGGCTAATTTTTGCTGTCAGGGATAATGATAGATTTTTCAAGCCTTAAACCAACAATTGGTGCAAAAGATCAACTCACTAATGATTGTCAATTAGTCGTGTGACTGTTGACTTCATTTTTCTGCCTTTGAAAAACATGTCATACTCATTCAACAACAGCCCACACCACCTGTATTTTGCAGCTGTGAAAATACAGATATTCTAAATAAATCCCCAGAGACACCAGAGCTAAATGGTTTTTTTGTAAATAGTAAACGCCTTACCATTGTAATGTTATTAACTGTGTTCATTTGTCTAGAAAAACACAGTGCAACATTCAAAACAGCAGAATAATCTAAGCATTTCTGACAATAAGCTAAATAGTTCATTGTAATAGCTCGTAGCTATCTTTGCACAAGAATTAAAGACAAGACTGCGGTTCGGAAAGTGAGAGGTTACCTCTCAGAGCAAGCACATATTACAAGCGATCTCCAGTAAATGTGAGGGCATCAGGTTTGTACATCTATAATCATAGCAGTAGCAGAGGTGGTGGAGAGACTCTGTAAAGGAGAGTAACAGTTCAGAAAATAAGAAAATAAAGTAAACTAAAAGAAATTTACCTTCACCCCAGTTCAACCTTGACTTTAGTTTAGCAAATGTTATCTTTCACAGGACAGAATATGTTCTGTGTAAGAACATGTTCAGTGTAAGAGTTCAAAGCATCACCTAACTACATCACCTCAGGAACCACACATCAGGCAGAAAAGGGGAACTTCTGAAAGTCTTCTTAACAAATAAGGGTGTGTTTGTCTGAAGAAAATATAAGTTTCCACTCCCACCAAATTTCTCAAAATGGTTCAAAGTTTCCCTGACAGCAGTTTGAGGAGAGCCTCAATCTGAGTTGCTTGCTGGAGAGAAATAGTAGCTGCCTCCACTCTATCCTTGCTACTCCCACCCTCCTAGTCAAGGCACCATTGTGCTAGTAGCTGCCATATCTTTAGCAGTCTCTGCTACTAGAAGTCTAGAATCAAATTGGATTTTTACCCTTCCTTCATGTTCAGTAGTGTAGGTTATTAGCAACATAGACATGGAAATAATACGGCAGCGTCGGACTGAAAATGCTGAGCACTGAGAACTGTTCTTTCTATGCATCCAAGCACAGACTAAGACCCAGGTTCATGCTGGGAACAGCAGAGATGCTTCTCATCCTTTCAGCCCATTTTATCATTCTACCAAATCCCTCAATGACAAATCTCCACTTAGAATAGCTCAGCACCCTCTAACAAGTTTCTTAGCCTTGCATGGGACGGGCAGTTGTTTCAGATTAGAAGGAATGTGTTCTTTTCCATATCTACCCAGCTATTACTGATGGATACAGAAGGTCAGGTCGCATCCTGAAAGCAGCCTCCACAGAGTTCCATGGCTGCCATCGCTCTGCCTTAGCCCTTGATTACTTGGGAAAGTAACAGAAAACCCAATCATCAGTACCTAAAGGCACAGCATGAGTCTGACAGATCCATTTCCCAGTCGAACAGGTGGGAATAACAGCTTCACAAATGGCTGCAACAAGACTGTCCAGAAGCTCCAAAGAGGATTATAATATACTGCAAAAAGCCCTTTAGGAAAATTTAGAAAGATTACTACTATCCAGGCAATACAGTATTTCTGGAAGGAGAACCGCAACTTATGTGGTCTGTTGTGCCTTCCCAAATTATCTACAGAAAATGATTTTTCCAGAGAACCTGTTCACTGTTATGGAAAGAAGAGAAATTTTAACATTTTGTTAAAGTAAATTCTTGCAATTTTATTTGGAGAATGAAAATTGACAAAACCTGTCACCAGGTTAAACATGGAAAAACAGAAGGAAGATTGGGAGGCTGAGCAACTAGTTTAAGTTCCCCTCATATATCACTAGGACTGAAAGGAACTCAGTAGTAACACTAGTTCATTTATCATTAAAACCCAAATAATATACCTAAAATCCACTATACATAAAGAAAAGCTTTAGGACTTAATTTATTAGTTTTAATAAAAAGTTTCATCATTGTTCAAGCATTAGGAATTTATTAAAAAGACTGATCCCAGGCAATAATAATAACTAAATGCCTTTTAAAGTCAGAAAAAAGGGTACTTTTAGCTAATTTTAAGATCCTCAGAAAGCCAGATTTATGGCAAAACTCCCTTCAAGACAGTGAACGTCACTACCTAAGCAACATCATACCACAGAAAGCCTCGCTTGTACTACCCCTCCAGTCAATGTCTGTGTCCCTTTTCCTAAAAGGTTTCTTTAATGGCTCCCACTTCACGTTGTCAGTCCTACATCTCACATTGCTCTTCCTCAATGTTCCTCTTTCCCCTCTCTCCCTATGTGTTCATCTATTCGCTAGGTGGTCTTCAGCCACCTGTTCCCTGTATTTCCAGAGCACACAAGTCCTAAAGATTCTCAGTCAATCAGAGTCAATGACTGCTCTGATGCCACTCTGAGTAAAAGCTAAAATTTAGCAAAAAAGGTGATCGTCTCAATACAGACAAGCCAGCATGAGAAAACTTGCTCTGAAAAGCTTAAGTCTGCAGACACTAATGCAATGTGTAACAGCAGCTAGGAAAAAGATGAGGCAATCTTAAGTAAAAGCATAACGCTTGTTTCTACCCTTTACTGGAAGCAGGGATCCATTCAGTATGGGAACCTACATGTGAAATTCATATGCATGCATCATTCTTAAAATAAAAGTTTTAGAGCCTTTGTATTTGATCAGCAGTTTCTGAGCCTCACCACGTCACAAGTTTCCCATCAGAAAGGGTTAGGCTTATTTACTTATTTTGTAACTGCAGCTGAATGGATGGTGCAATTTCCTGACTGGCAGCTGGCACATAGAGAAAACCACCAAAGCACATGACAGCTCTAATAAAAAATTTCATACTGGCCCCCACCACTTACAAAAAAAGCTTGTGAAAACCAATCTTCTAAGGATGTTCTGAAGACACCACTCAATCAAAACAGGAGCTGTCACTATTTAGCCATTTCAACAGAAAAAGTACAAAACTCCACCCAACTTACATCATTATATCATGGTCTAGTAATTAATACAGTATATTTCTGTATGAAACCCCACAACAAAAGCTGATGGTAAAAATATTTTTTTAATTATTACTTTCCCCATTTCCTACCTAAAAAAATAGTTTTCTGTGATCTTTCAATCTGTGCTTGTGAGATTCCACGTGGAGTACTGTGCCCAGCTCTGGAGTCCTCCACATGGAAAGGGCATGGAACTGTTGGAACAGGTCCAGTGGGGGGCCGTGAAGATGATCAGAGGGCTGGAGCACCTCTCCTATGAGGACAGGCTGAGAGAGCTGTGGTTGTTGAGCCTGGAGAAGAGAAGGCTTGGGAGACACCTTAGAGCAACCTTCCAGTACCTGAAGGGAGCTCCAGAAGAGCTGGAGAGGGACTCTTTGCAAGGAAATGTAGTGACAGGACAAGGGGTAAGTTTTAAATTGGAAGAGGCAGGAGATTGAGATCAGCTATTAGGAAGAAATTCTTTACTGTGAGAGTGGTGAGACACTGGAACAGGTTGCCCAGAGAAGCTGTGGATGCCCCATCCCTGGAGGTGTTCAAGGCCAGGATGGATGGGGCTTTGAGCAACCGGTGTGGTGGGAGGTGTCCCTGCCCATGGTAGAGGGGGTGGAACTTGATGATCTTTAAGGTCCCTTCCAACCCAAACGATTCTACTTTTCTATTCCTTATTCAGTTCCTAAGTTGAGACCAATAAATAACAGTGGGAATCTTCTATGTGGTACTTAATTCTGTTTGCCAGAGTTCCCATCTTGATTTGTTTCACCAATCTTTTTTATTATTAATATTATTTAGAAAGCGCACTCCTGGGAGCAGAGACTGTATTTTGGTTTATGCCCACGTGGAAATATATGTAATTCCACCCTAATCAGGGACTTCCTTCTTAACTGAGGATTCCAATTAAGTAACCTTTGTCTTATTTGTGTTTCTAAAAGCAGACAAATGCAGTAATCTGAGAACCTGAGCAATAAATGTAGCAGTGCTGGTGGCATGCTTCAATTTATAGTTTCCAGAAATCCATACATACTGTAATAGGGTTTGGGTTTTTTTGTTGTTGTTGTTTTTGTGGTTGGTTGGGTTTTTTGTGTGGGCTTTTTTTTTAATTCACATCAAACCTGGAGGAGCTAAGCTAGACAGCACATCATACAGGAAGGGGGAAAAGAAAACTTCACATCACTGGAATTCTGTCTCGGTGGGGGGTGAGATCTTGGACGTTCTTTGGTTATTGCTATGCTGAGTGCTAAGATGGCTGTTAAATATTTTATCAGCCAAGACTAAAACCAAGAAATGTACTGAAAACAAGGGTTGAATGATCTCTGTTTTGAGTCCCACATCGTGCAGATACACAAGTAGATTTTTCTTTCCTCCCACCCCCCCACTTCTTCTATTGATGCTTCTCTCAAATATCTCCCCCCAAAGCAGCTACTCTGAGGGTTTTCTTTTCCACAGCAGCAGCTGTGGTACAGTGCACTTTATAAGGGCTGACAGTTAACCGAAGTAAACATAAGGACACAGCAGCATTAGGGATGTCAGTCTGCAAATAGAATTTCGTTGTAATTCTCTGCGTGAGGTCTGGGAGCAGCCGATGGCTGAATTAAGAACAGCGCTTTTGCAGATTTTATGAGGCTGATGCATGTGACTGTCCTCCCTCCCTCTGTCACACCAGGGGCTTAGATGATGGAAAATCATGTGATTATCTGTGCACGTATGTGTGCCTGCACAACAAAATGCATCTCTCTTCTCAGCTCCCTGCTTTTCCTTTCTCCCGTCAGCTCTTTTCAGTGACTCCCTCCCACCACCAAGCACACCGATTTACTTGTTCTGGAAGGGCACAAGAACTAAGCAACTGTCCTTTCCCACCTCCCAGCTCCCTTGCCCTTTCCCTCCCCTGCACACATTAGAAAGCTCCTCTTAAAATCCTTTTTCTGCTGTAAACACTAACTTCCAGTCACAAATTTATCTGTGCTTTCCCCCTCTGTGGTTTGCGCTGTCATCTGCTAATAACAGACTTTTTACCACCATCTGCAGCACTGAGATGTTCCTGTGGTTTCTTCCTGCCATTTCGGAGAATTTGACAAATAAATCACATTTGATCAGAGGATCAAACAGACAATATACGGGCACTGCATTCTGGCTTAGTCTTTGTTTTGGGGAGTTTAAATGACAGATGAGCTTCGCCTCACAAGTACCTGCCCACGAGGAAACAGGGAGAGCTCTGGTTCAGTTCTGAAAGCGTTACAGGGGGCTGATCGAGAGCTGAGGTTACGCTGAAACCAGAGCCGTTTGACTCTGACACAGCCCTGCCTGACAGGAGAAGCAGAGCAGGGTCTGGACTGTGCCTGGAAAGGGTCCATCTTTGTTTCATAAGGTGGAGCCATTTCGTTAAAAGTTGATGGGTTTAGATAAGCAAGAGAGGAGACGCCGTGCTTAGCTGCATCGTCAGTTCATTTATCAGAAGTCCTGGGCTGGGAAAACGTCTGCAGCCGGGGCCATGTTATGCTTCCTCTGAAATCAGAAGTATTGATTTATTTTTTCTTTCCTAGCGATATCCTGCCCATCCTGCCTCTCGCGCGATGGCAGAGCAGCTGCAGCCCACCGAACGGTGGGAACGGCTCTCGCATCTGAGCCCATTAGTCACCAGATGTCACCTTCTGCTGCCAGTGCCTCCAACAGCCCGGCAGACAATGTCCCATGCATGCTGAACATCTGAGCGCCGACTCATTCAATAACGCGGACAGCTCGCTGGCTTACAATGACATCCCCAGCACCTGACCCCCAAAAGCCATGTTGACAGTGACACCTACAGCCGGCAGACACAGGCGGCCCCGGCTCGGCTTATGTGGAGGGGGGCTTTTCTCTTCCCTCTTTTCTTTTTTTTTTTTTTTTTTTTTTTTTTTTTTTTTTTTTTTTTTTTTTTTTTTTTGTTTTTTGTTTTAAAGAAACACCTCTCTTCTGGAGAAGTAATTGATTTTATTCACCGGAGGAAATACCAGCTTCTCTATCGATTTCTACATTTGCTGAATTTATTTTGTTTTCTCCTCTGTGTGATACCATAAAATGTTATTAAAAAGATGGTGTAGATCAAATAGAAAATTATTTGTTTTCCCCTAGAAAGACTTCTTTTTTTTTTTTTCCTATATATACAAACTACCATATTTTAAGCATTTCAGCTCAATTGTAGGGAGAGAAATTATTTAGCATCCACAGCCATTATCTGGTGCTCGTTAGCAAGTTGTTTATGGGGCTGCAGAGCACAGGGTAGAAGGCTGCTGCACAGCCTGCCAGCACCTTCTTCTCCGCATTAACAATTTCTTTTATAGCCTCATCACGCTCCCCCATCATTTCACTATGAAAGGCCCAGCAGTTATTAGAATAAGATTTTTAGTGGTATTTCAAACAGTAAAGAAAATCCCATAGACAAACATCTGTGAAAACGAAAAGCGCTATAAAAAATAGCTTTAATAAAGCTCTGCTGAGTAAAACGGGGAAGTGTTTTCATGGAGTTATGCGAGGAGTGTTATACTCTACAATCAAAAGCTGTTTAAAAATTTACTCAGAGCAACAGACAGTAGTGACACTACACTTGAGTGATTATTCAAGCATTTCTAAGGTGAAACCATCATTAAAAAGGAACCCAAACAGAACAGACTTCAATTCAAATTGTAGGTGTTTCCAGTTAGACTGAGCAGAAATAGCGCTGTGTTACCAACTAAGAGTCAAATTAGGACAAAATTTAGAGGGGGCTTAAGATAAAATTTAGGAGAGATGGGAAAATTACAGTTTTCAGGCAAACAAAAAAATTGTTAGGCATGTGATTTTACATACAAGTAAAACAACACTGCAAAAAATGGGAATATTTTCCAACACATCAGAAGAAACATTATTAGAATATATGCCTTCACGTTGAAAGAGCCAGATGTACTTTTTTATGAATTTTCAGTAAGTTAATTTCCTCTGGTCTCCTTTCTTTAGGTTTTGGGCCTAAGTTGTTTTAATCTGATATAAAAAGTACACCACTTAATTATGAAAATAATTAAAAAATAAAAGAAAATAAAGTGTATTTTGGCACTGTATTCAATGGGCTTGGATTCCACCTCCCAGTCTGTTAATAAAATACAAGGAGTTATGCAAAATTTGTTTCTGCAATACAGGAAAACAGAGTATTTTAAAACAAACAAATAGCCATTATAAGTAATGTCTTTTTTGCAAGACACTGACTCTTCAGAACGCCTTTCTTGTCTTTTAACCATGTGTGTATATACACACGTGCACACAAACAATAAATATGCTTTATCTGTATGACATTTTACAATAGAGTTGAAATAACAGTTTTCATATTTAGGCATCCTGTGAGATTCCTGCTGCTGTGGATATTGCTGCAGGTAAGATCAGATACGTTGTGGCACAGGGATACATAACGATGGGAGTTCCCTATTCAGATGCTCCACTTTCAAAACGGGACTGTTCTTATTAAAATTTTGGTCTTGAGCCAGTTGCACTATTCAGAATCATTTCCTTTAACTCACATACTTCATAATTGGATCTGCATGTAGCAGGGAGTTTAATTACAAAGATCTATTTTTTCCCCCAAGGAAGCTTAGCATCCTCATCATCATAGCAATGGAGTGCTGCATTTAAGGTTGTACATGACATTCTAACATGGGTTGGAGAGTATTCACTCTGCACAGTTCAGGAGGTTATTGATATTTTTTCCCCAGTGCATGGTATTCCATACAGAACAACAATGTGGCATCGCTTTTGTCTGCTCAGCCTCAGGCTGTATTTTATAAAATGCCAACAGTAATATTAATACTTCACTACAACATATATTACAGTTTTAGCATTCAGCTCAAAAGGATGCATCTACATGCAGTATGTCAAAAAAATTAGGCCCCTGTGGTCTGCAGTGAAACAAACAAAGTTATTGGAATCTGAAATTTAGCTTTCCAAAGTCAAGACTGGTTTCTTAAAACAGCCATTAGCACAAGTGTTTATGGACACAGCTCCTTAACCACAAAGTGCCTACCTAAAGGTGCAGGGCACGCACAAAACCAACATATTTAACAGCATGTTGAACTCAAACATTATTAAGTTCAAACACAATGTCCAAAGTGTTTAGAAAAATACTTTCAAACCATTAAAAACTGCTATTTGTAAGACTTTGGAATCTGGAAGTGCTCCACGTAAAAAGCTGTTATGCTTCTATTATCAACACACCTCAGGACTTAATAAAGCAGGCATTTCAACACACAGCATGCTGAAATTTGGCATTTTCATTTCGTGCTTACATGTTATTGAACAGTAGGCAATGTAAGGAAGAAAAAGAAAAATCTAGCAAGAAGGTCATTTTCAAAATTAAGAATCTGTATTGTTGCTGGTCAAAAGGTGCCCCAAACCATGTAAAATTGATTTTGGTTTTAAGTACTAATGATCAAAGTCTAGGGCAGCAGCTCCAACTTAATGATTAGTTGGGTGGAGCTGATTCCATTAACCTCTAGTGAATATTAATTCCTAGGACTACCTTCCATCAAGGTCATTAATGCTATTAAAAGCTAAATATTTATCAGAGTTGCATTATTTTTTTTGTGCCTTATGAAAGACTTCCAGCAGAAATGCTTTGATTTCACATGTCTAGGTCCCAGGGGTGCTGCCTGCAACTTGAAACAGCTCACACCTAGAGTACGACCACATTTTCTTACCTTGCGATTCAAAGTTATTTTAGGGATGGGGGTCTGATTTATGCGCACTCATCCTCTGTAGCACTTGTTTATACTAACACACAGAGGAAGCAGAGCTAGCAAAGACTCACTCACAGCCCTTCTCAGAAGGGGCAGCTTTTAAATCCCCCTCCACCTGAGACTGGAGCTCAGCGCACAACTTTTCTGTCTTTGAGTTTTAGTACAAGGAGGTGGCAAGAAGCATTTTCAGCTTGCTATGAGCACCCATAGCTCTCACCTCTCAACAAGAAAGGTGGCTGGAACTGGAGACTCATTGGAAAAGCAGTAACGAGATGGGAGTCAGAAGGGGTTTTGTGAATTCCTCAGGTGTGATGCTACATGACTCTGCTGCCATTGCCCATCCTGGCTTCCTGCTGCTATCAGAAAGGTCTGACCACAGAGACTGAAGGTATGTGTAGACTCACTGGGTCACACAAGGTCAAAGCTTGAGGTCCCACCAGGCCAATCTAGCAGTGAGCCCTGAGGAAGAGTATAAGCATTTATTACTTTACAAACCCATCCTACCCTGAACACTTATGCAGCCTCTATTACTAGGCTAAGTGGCAAAGTTTATATCAGATAAAGTAACAGAATCAATAATTAAAATAAAAGCATGAACTCGTTTTAATTGGTGACATGATATAAATTCTCCTTTTTTAGATTCCATGTTCCTTTCTTGCAGCTTCCTTGTTATTTATCATAAAACAAAATATAACTCAATTATCCATTTGGGATAGCTTTACATTGATTTAGATGGAAAAGGACAAAAGCTGGCAATAAGATAATTAAGTGCCACTCTCATACTTAAGACCAAGTGCTCTATGATACATCTCAAACCTGTTATGTTCTGCTACATCTCCTATAAAAGTCATATTAGAATTATCTGTAGAAGAAAGAATGGCAAGGTATCATTATACTTTTTATTATATTCCCTGAAATATTAAGTCGTCTAAATAATCTTTTTTTCTCCCCACCCTTTAATCGCTACCATTTGGAGATGCTTCCTACTAAATGTTCTCATTTATGTCTTGGCCACATTAAAAAATACTGGCTTCAACTTCACATTTTTTGCTGAAAAAAAAATATCTGTTTAGTCCAAAGGTATTTTCTTGCTTTACACTCAGTTCTTTTATATATATTCAGTCTAGCTATACCCCAATGCAAGCAGCTTAATAGCGATATACTTGATTGGTTTCCTCAGAACACCTTTTGCAGAATGAAAGTACTGTGAGATGGCTTTGAGTAATGCCATGATTTTCAATTCTGTCTTTTGAAAGGGAAACTAGCTTATACTTATCTTTCCAGAAAAGAACACAGAGCATGTAGGAAGTGAGCCCAAAATGGACCTCCTTAGTCACCAATTCCAGTCCCCTGCTATCAGCAGCACTTTATCATATAATCTCCTTGGTAATTTCTTGTCCCTGCTACTCTAATTAAAAGGCTATTCCTATATCTGACTCCTTCCATGTCAAGGAACCGTCTTCTAATTTCCAACCTAGAATTTATTTGTGACCAGTTTATACCCATTTGTTCTTATGCCTGTCCTTTAGATAAAGTAGCACATCTCTTTTCGCTCTGTTTTACCTGCCTCCATGTTCTCTGATGTATTCCTAGACAGCACTCTGATCCCACTTAGCTTCATTTTCCCAAGTTAAATAAGCAATCTCTTTTCAGTCTCTTCTCATAAAACAGGCTTTTCGTTGACCTCCTAGCGATTCTGTGTACCTCTTTCATTTTGAGTTCATCTTTCTTGAACTAGGGTGAACAAACTCGTACCGTGTGTTTGAGAGGAAGCCTGACCATCACGTTGCACTACTGAACTAACACTTTTCAGCGTCAAGTGGAGACACTTATTTGCCAAGCTCCAGGACTGTGTGCTTGCTCCCCACCCTCCCAGCTGGCTGCACTCTGCAGTTCATGACTAACATCTAAATCTTTCTCCTCCTCTGCCATTTCCAGCTCACAGCCTTAACAACAGAAAATAAAATTTCTATAAACAGAAAATACAGAAAATGAAGGGATAAAAAAGAAAGATATCTCTGCAAAATCTCTTTGTTTTATTAGCCCTTCCCTGCATTCTCTTAGAAAACAGTAACAGCAAAAAAAGAGAAAAATACAAACCAAAAGCAAATGTAATGTAAATACATTGGTGCGTTCATTGCACAAGATTCATTATTCCACATATATATAACAGTATATTAATCCATACAGTCATATTTCCATGTCAGAATGCAAAAAGTCTAAGGCTTAGAAGGGTTTACTTTCCAAACAACCTTGGTGCTTCAGTGCCTCAGACAGAGGAAAAAAACCCACCAACTTATCTCTTGAGACCATAAGCCACATTTTCTTTTGTATTTAACTATCATCTAAGTAATAAGAAGAACTTGCCCATTTCACTGCCTACAAAGACACAACGGAGTTCTTGATTACGAGAACCTAATTTTTTGACAGTTTGTTTCTGGCGATATTACATCTTGGAAAGACAATGTGTAAGTTTCAGGTGTATCTATTTCCATCATTCCCATAACCCACTTGACTAAACCCACCTCCTGGGTGATCAGCACTGTCACAGGCATTTTATCCAGCAAAGTAGCCAAGGGAAGTTAGTTAGTTAGTGCTCCTCCCAAACCGTGTTTGTTTCTCAAACACCTTAGAATATATTTCCCATTATTTGTGGTCTTGAGTTCGGCTACGTGACTCACAATGAACTCAAGCTTAATTTCTGTACCCAGACTACATGTATCACTAAAACTAATAATGGGAAAAGGAACCATGACTAAATTGTCACACTCTTCCACGTGAACGCGCCTGGGACGTGGGCAGTTTTGGAAGGGAAATAGCAGTTTCTTGGGTCTTTTGTAAGCTAAATCAACCACCATAACCGACACACAGAGAGAAGCAATTTTATCCCTGCAGAAGAACTGATGCAGTTTTCTTTCATCTCAGAGCAATGGATGAGACAAGCAGCAAATTGTAGCCACAACTAGAATCTGTCAGTCACCATTGATTTCCCGTACTCCTCCAGTAGCACCGCTGTGGCCAGCATGAGACTGCACAGTAACAAACTGACCCCTTTATGTCAAACAGAAGATTTAACTGCTGGGCTGCTCTGAAATTTGCAGCCAAATGTAACTTCTCAGTGCCTCTCTGCACTGATACTACTCCATTCTGGCTTACCCAGACAAGGCTCCAAAGCAGTACAGAAATTGTGGGTACACAGTTGTAGAGATTGTGAAAAGATAAAGAAAATAATTCTAATAGGGAATATTAGAACTGTCTGCATGTAAAGTGTGATTTGTTAAAAATATAATCTGAGAAAAAAAAAAAACAACCACAACTTTTATCAGTGATTCAACAAATATCTCAACAATAAAACCTGTGTGCTACTAGTAGTTTCGGAGCTGGGAAGTAATTGTTAATATTTCATAGATGTTGTAGAACATTCAGTCCTGCCTTGTCATAAACAAATTAAGAATGAGCAAACTGACTAAGAACAGGAATACAAACATTGTGTTCATTAGAACTAATAAGCAAGGTCTGAGCATGAATGTGATATCTTTAGTATGAGAATTCCTTCTGACTAGAGAAGTCAGCAAAAAAATCCTCTACTCTGACAACCAGTAAAGAATAGATGATTTTTTTTCTTTTAATGAAATGGTGGTATCAGACAGAACATGTAAGTTACCTTATACACAGAATGTTGTCCTGTTAAAAAGCATTCTAATACCAATTTTGTGTTACTGAAATATCAAAAGCAATCTGTCGTTATACCACAACTAAACTCATGGAATTGAGGGGAAAGATCAAATTGAACTAGAACAAATGATTCTAACCAAACATACACTCTGCAATGGACACATTTACAGCCACCTCACAAGTGAAAAATAGAACATGAACTCCTACAAAATCCCATCATAATCTGGAAAAAAAAAAATCCCAACCCAATTGTCTCACTCATTTTTAACTCCCTGAAAAAGCCTTCCTCCACTCTCAGTATATTTTTGGCCAGAGATAGCACAAGCTATTTATCAGATGAGGTAAAACATAAATCAGGATGAAGAAGCATCGACCAATTGACTTTTCAAAGTGTACTTCTACCAACAGAGTAACTCATCATGACACAGTAGGATGATCTGATGCCACTCCATAGCATTTCACTCAAACATGTATTATGCAAGTCTCATCAACTACACAGCAACTAAAAGGTATTATTGAACTTTTCATGTTATTTCTTTATTCTCTTACAATGGCAGTAGAGGCCACAACTGGTTTGCAGAAACCCACATACACAGATAAGAGAGCTAGTGTCTTTGACAGCATAGAATTTACCCGAGTTAGACAAGCACAGGGTCAGAAAGAAATCTGTTCAAACAGCACAGTAAGGGTATAGAGACTTATTGAAAACCTCTACCAGAACAAGTGAAATTTGGAAGGAAATACCTATTTTAGCCAAAGTGAAGACAAAACAATATGAACAGAATATCTGGCAGAGAGTGCAAAATATCTGTGTGTATTCAAGTGACTGTACACAGAAAAAAGAATGCAGGAATTTGGATCAACCTTCACTTTTTGCCACAATAGCCTCTCTTATCTGTAAACTTTTCACTGTAATTTCAGCAGCTGCCCCCCAAGGATCAACAAAGTCCAGGATATTTCAGGTGGAACTACAACACAGAGGGCAAGCAGAAAGCGGATTTTTTTTACTTTAAATACCTTGTTCCCTCAGGCACTCCTGAGAAGACAACAACTGTATTTATGATATTGTAGCCCTCCCTGAGCTCACCAGTTACATCCTATTCCCAGTGGAAATTTAATCACTGATTTTATGAAGTACAGGATCAGCCACAGAACATCTCATCTCTACGTAATCTAAAAAGAAGCCCTGTAGACAGGTTTTCAAACAAAGAGCTTGTATGTCCTTGTCAGTAAGAGCCTTATCATTGTGGTAACAGCTTACTTCATGCATCCCTACAACAGCAGAGGCCTCAGGTACCGCTGTGGTAGAAACAGTTTCATTCACTTTTAGGAAAGGCTCGGTATAATCGAATCACAGAACAGTTGAAGGGAACCTTTGAACATCATCTCGTCCAAGCACCCCCTGCTCAAGGCATTGACATTTTCTTTCTTACAGTTCCCAGGAATCTCCCCTGATTGTTATGACCTTTTGAAGACAGTCAAGAGCAGCTTCACAATTACATCAGCCAACTTCCTCAGCAATTGTGGTTGTATCACATCAGGTCTCACAGATTCATTTAAGTCCAGTCTATCTAAAAGTTCCATAACACGATCCTCCTCCATCAAGGGAAAATCTTCCTTGATCCAGCCTTGCCCACTGGTTACATGGTCCTGGGAGTCCTGAACATTAACCTTTTCAGTAAAGACCGGGGCAAAGAAGGCATTGAATACCACAGTCTTTTGGATGCCCTTCGGTATAACAAATATTCTGTGATCCAAACTCCTTTTCTTAAGACATTTTCTTCACAAGAACAGTTCACTCTAGAAAAAGCAGTCAAAAAATTCAGTAAGACCTGGACAAATTTGTGCAGGACAACGCAAGCTGTGTCTTTACTTTTAAATGAAACTCACTATGGAGTACTCAACTACTGTATCTCTTTCCCTTTCAACATCTTTACACACTAAGTGCTCATACGTCTTTTCAGCTGCTTTGTCCTGTCCTCTCAGTGGAATAGTCTGTTGGTCATATCCTTGACCTGGCCTCTCACTGATCCCCCTGGCTTGCAGGATATTGTCAGTGACTAATGACTGTAGCAGTGCAATAAGAAAACAACTGGGAGGGAAAATAGGGTGAATCCACCAGTCGGTTCTGCACCAAACAAGAGAAAGCAGCAGTTGAAATGGTGCAGCAGCTCTGATGGCTCTCCCTACCAAAAAGCTGCACTTCTTCAGCATTAGGGACCATAAAATTTCCATTGTTCTGAATCCTCCCAGCAACTTTTCCCTTATATTTCGTGTGTGGATTTTTTTCTTTCATGATCCCAGTGCTAAGGATCTGTGCCTGACCAATAGCCTAAGAGACTGCAAATGCCTTCTGCTGGGGCTCCTGGTTTTTACATACATTTATATATAAATAATTAAAAAAATATACACGTGTAACACATATACAGAGTAAATCTCAGAACCATATTTCCTTCATCCCAACTCATCAGTATGCTTACCAGGAGCACTTCTGGTGGCAAAGCACTTGTGATGCTTTAGACTTAATAGTCCTCACTGAACTTATGATAATCCAGTTGAAATTTGTCTAAAAATAATAGTGAAAGCATAACTAAATACTAGACGTTTTATTAAAGGGTACACTGTCAATGGTTAATGGAGCCTCTATTCATAGAAACAAATGTTGAAAAAAAAAAAAAAAAAAAAAAAAAATAANCTTAGTTATACAAAAAAAAAATTTAAAAAAAAAAAAAAAAAAAAAAAGGTCCTTTGCTTCCACCTATCTGTGCCATTCATTTAAGAAACAAAGTAGAAAAATCAAATGGAGGTAGAAATGGACTGAGTCAACTATACAGTTAGGCGAACAGAGGGATCTCTGGTTTTGGAGTAAATTTTTAATAAAATAAAAATAATCAGTTGGTAGGGTATAAGAGAGCTAGGTCCGTTCAAGACTTCAAATATTTATTTCGGAGTGATCAGAAATATTGTAATCAACACAAGCAGATGCCTGTTTTTATCTGCGGTCCTGTCCTTTTATTTAATCTTTTTGTCTCAAGGACAACGCACCAAAATGACAAGTCAAAATCATGTTGATCAATGATCACAAAATAATATCCTACGAACAGCCCCTCCCTCAGCAACACAGCCAGTTTAGGCAGGTTTCTGATACAATCACATTCAAAGCTATTTTTTCTGCTTCTCACACCCATTCCCTGATCCACTAAATTGCATGGCTTATTTTTTTATTCACTGAAACTGGAACCAAGGCTGTGGCAAAACACAACTTCCATAGAGATGCATCATCCTCAAGATGCTGACCCCCACTTTTTTTAATTTTCACTAAATATAGTGGGTTTTGTATAGAATTTATGGGCCGAATATGTTCTGTAGAAAATAAATTTTCTTCCCAGTTGGTCTACACTGAACTTTTCCTAGTCCAGATCTCTCAAGTCAGGATTCCCTAAAGCAATTTTACCACAAATAACAATATGCTATGTTCTTCCCAAAATACAAAGTTACAGACTGTAAAGAAAAAGTAACCAGTCTTTGGTCCCACAGATTTCTTTTTTCACAAATCATTCCAGAATTCTCTCTCTCTCCTTCATGTGAACTCTTCTGATATCCTGGCACTTTAACCTACCTCCCATAAATCTTTCCTCTTGTTTATTTTCCACAAGATTGCTCATGGATAAGCTAAGGATATGGAAGTCTATCTGGTTTAGCCTCTTTTCCTACAAGCTTTAGTCTTAACAAGGCCTCCATGGTAATTAATTCTCCTTAATTACAGTGTCACTGATGCAGGGAGGGAGAGCTGCAGATCACAATAGTCACAGAAACAATCAGCACTTTGAAGGGTTCTTCTGTGTGCACTATTTTTTGTTCTTATGAAACAGTTTTAAACACAGTTTTAAAGCTAAGCACTTGTTTTCGCCTCAAGGAATGACCACTAGACCCATAAGACATTTTACATGACACCCTCCCTTTTCCGCAAAATTTTAAACTAGTTCAGCTTTTGAAATTTCAACTCCTAAGAGTTTTATCAGTTAAGAAAAGGTGGCACAGATGACCTTACCCGTTATCTGAGCTCCCACAGAACAGTGGGATAATATTCCCTTTTGGATAAGAAATTTGCTTAATTTAATCAATTTCACAAATGAGACTGATGCGCTTAATTGATCTTTTTCACTTCTAATATTTTCTCTGTCAGTAGCCTATAGTTTCCTTCTGTCCTTTCCTGTCAACTCATCCTACAACAAGTCAAATTCAACGTATTTTCTTTACAAGCAGAAAGTTCTATACTGTTATGTCTCTGCATTGGAAATGGTTTCTAAGAAAAGGAGAAAGCAACCCTTGAATAAAACACACATTGACAGTGAAGTGCAGCTAAGCCATGTATTGCATGCTGCTAGTTTTCTATAAGGCACCAGACATTAAAGCTGAACTTTTGCCTGGATGCTGTCATTTGAGCTAATCTATTTCTGCTAGGAAACATGTTGGCAGTGGCAGGTGAGGGTCTTTATGGTCTAACTGAAATAACAATATCCCCAGCAAGGCTTTAGAGAAAAGCCAAGTATTGACCACAAGAAAAAGGAGAGAAATAGCGGATTGTAAGAGCTGACAGGAAACGCAATTTCCCTTACCACTTAGTCCTGTATATGAAAAGGTCAGAACTACACTGCAGAATTGTTCCAAGCCTTTTATACTAAATAAATAAATAAATAAAAACCTGCTCTGGTTTTCTCCCCTGCAAGCATTTCAGCTCATTGTAGTAGGTAGATGAAAAATTTACTTGCATTTTTGCTAGGAGACTCTTTCCGTTCCACCTAAATGGTCCTTGACAGGGCCACCCATTATGGGATAGCCTTCTGCGGTTGACAACAAAAGGGGACACATATGAAGTAACTGGACCAAATCCTAATGTAACTTCTTTCCAAATAAATCCTTTGTTCTGGCTCATTTAAGCATCACCCAAGCCTATAACATGACAAGAGGCCCTTATTTTTACCGGGGTGGGAGTGCCTTACTTATTTTAAATGAATCTTAGGCTAGATAATGTTTGGCCATAGCTCCAAAAAATACATATGTTATTCATTCATAACTATTCTATTCTGTTAACTAGGAACTATCCTCTGCAGAAGAACAATTTTTTCTTTCAGATCTGTTATCTGTTCTACACCCAGCTAGAGTATAATTGATTAAGACAAGTCTACTCATATAAATGGGGCAGATATTGCTCAACAGTGTGCAGTCTGTGAGAGCAAAAGAACTATACACTTGTCAATAAGAGTTATGGACAACTGCCTTGTACAACTAAGAAGAAAACAAAATCTTTTCTTTCAATCCAGGTCTCCCCTCTTCTTGGTTTTGGATTGTTTGGGAGGAGGGATTGTGCTTTAAATGCAATCCATCATCTCCCTTTTCATTCCACATGAAATCAGCTGTTTTTTAAATGCGTAAATATCAACCTGCTAATAAACAAATAAGATACATACACATAAATTAGTTATAGCAGATTTAAAATACACATATTTGGATTTTTGTGTGGCAAAATTGCAGCTATTCCATTTGATGCATAATTTCTTTGTTTCACAATCCAGAGGGAGTGTAACAGCAGCAATCATTAGCCAGATTCAGAATAGCACAATTCAGTGCAAGCCCATTAGCTATCAGTCCCTGACTTAGGGGAGGGGAATATTTACCAGAGGCTCTACAATCCTCAACATTTCTCCAGGCTTTTCATAATGATTTTTTTTCAAAATATCTACTAGAAAAGGCAGTTTTCATACTTCACCATTCCAGATATTTCAAAGATTGTTGAAATTTAATGTAACACTAAAGAATTCCCTGGCAGACCTGGTTATTAATTCCACAAGTTACAAATATCAGCAAAAAAAAAAAAAGATATTTTTTTTTCTGAACTGAGCTGCCCGCCTTTTTGAGAAGTCAACAACCTAATATAAAAATGTAAAAAGAATTGTTGCTGTCAAGAAGAACATTAAATTTACTGTAATACACATGATACTTTATAGCTGATTTCGTCTTACAGCAACGTGCTCAAGTTTTCAGAGACACTGTGTTGAGGTTTTTTAAGGGTAGAATGGCACAGAGATGACTGAAGGAAAAACCAAATGTCCTGTAGTAATACTGTCGAGTAGAGCAGCTTATTCGGAAAGTCATTTATCTTAAGTTCAGCTTCCTTTCCTTAGTCTAGGGTCTTCTAAGTCATAAAGAACAAATGAAATAAAGCTTTATCTTAACATCTCTCAAAGGCCTCTAATTTTAAAAAATCATATATATTTTAGACACAGTCAAAAACTCCTTATTTTCAGCCTAGTGATGGTTTGTTTTCATATTCAAAGAAAAAGGTCCTGAAATCACATTAAACGTAGAGTACATTTCGATCTCTTTATTAATGTAGACAGAGATACTACTTAAAGTTTTCAGCTACTTGAAATGCAGAAAATGTCACTAATTTAATCCAAATGCTAAAACTGGTGGAAGAGGACCTAAATTTCAAAATCAATTTCTACTTCTCATCTGTTAAATTTCACACATGAAGCAGGTTTTCCACTGTGGGCATTGGGAATATAATTCAAGTCATTTACATAATTCATAGGCAACAAGGGATAGTCTTGTAAAAACACATGCACTGCAGGAATGAAGTTTAAGGTCAGAGAGAGTAGATTTTTACATTTGTTTCTTTGCCACAGCTGTATTTTATATTTTGCCTATTTCAACAGAAACCAAACAAAGCCAGAAAGAAATATACCTGGCATAATTACAACCCTGCCCAGAGATTCTCTGCTACTGCTCCAGAGTGCTGCCACAGAACGCCAAATACACAACAGGCACAACTACTTAGAACAACTTTTCTCCTTTTATAAAGTTTTCTTCAAAAATTTCACCTGGACAATTACTTACCATGGCAGCTCGTTTGCAGGTCATCAAACACGGGTGCGTTAGAATATGACTGGACACCAAGTGTACACTGCAGTAAGATCTTTGGGGGAGCCAAGCCACAGCTAAAGGATGAGACCCTCTTCCCATTACATGGCAAAGGCAACCAGCACACAGAGAAGGAAGCTGTATTAAAAACCCATTTTTGCTTTCCTCCAGCTGTCTGGAAAGTAGTTCTCAACATAGATATCGCATACCTTAGTGGCTAAAGTGTTTCCCCGAGAAACCTCCTTCACCTGGCAGATTGCTTCAAAACCATCTCTCTAATCCAACTGACAAAATATTGATAGAGCTTTTGTGTCCTCCTGTATCTTTTCTGACCTATTTAGAACTGAAATAGCCAACTAGAAGTTTCTTTCTCTGCTCATTTTGTTGTTCATGCTGTATGTTACCCAAAACTGCTGAAACAAACATTAATTCCCTTTTTCCTTATTTCCACTGGAATTTCTCAATTGCAACCTATTTGGGAATCCTTCCTCTCCGCACCCAATTTTGCAGAAGCGTGTTCACCATTATGAAGTTAGCTCATCATAAATATTTGACTATTGAAAAAAATTGCCCATTTTGCAGGCTTCCTGCCTGCACTGACACTGAACATTTGAAACCATATCCCAGGGCTGCATTAATTATGCATTGCAACAGCTGCCATAGACCCGGCAGCGCCAGCTCATTAGGCCAGGCCTTGCTGTTTGAATCCTGAATATGGGAGCTGCATCCTGACAGCGCTGTGCCTCCAGTCCGAGCTCAGTACAGCCATTCGTTTTGACTCTCTTAAATCTGGATTTGGCCGTGTTAGCGCTTCCTCAACACCAAGATATGCTTCTTCCTAAGTCTTATCAGAAAACGGTGATGTTCCTATGTCTAGGAGTTTCCAGGGGTGCAACTAAAAGACGGTATTAGCAGGTGACAAAATCCCTGTCCTTGGAACAAGGAAAGTATTAATCATACCAAAGAGTTTCATGATAACGTTGCTTGCATATAAGGCAAAGCTGAAAGAAAGGACAAGTTGAGGAACAGAGTTGGCAGAATAACAGAATCACTTCATAGAATGTTACGTAGGGGAAAGAAATTTCTGGGTTTAACCAAAGCGATGAGCGAGAACAAGGTGGAATGGGCAGGAGACTGAGGTCATCTACACTGTCTCACAGGCTTCAAAGTAACTTCTTTTAAGGAACGCTTGAGGTGAAATGCAGCTTGGAGACAGTCGATTGTGTTTGTACTACATTACAGCAGTTACTGTACAATAATTTGTATTTACCCAAAACTTGCGTTCACACAGTTCATGTGTACTTCTCTCCTGCTAAGTAGCCCGCTCTCCCACCAGCACCTCTCTCATGGACACAGCTTCTCCTCAGCCTCTCAGGTCTCTGTCATCATGTATTTCTTGACCCAAGTCATACGTGCTCTGGCAAGCAGAGAGTGGAAAGATGCAGCTTCACAAATAGCTGGGAGTAGCTACCTCCTCAGTGTTCACATATTCAGGTTGCAACATTCATTTTTATGAGCAAGAGTGTCCGAGAGCCAGCAGCTGAACAGCACTTTCTTTGGAAAGAAAAAATATTTAGGCCTTAATCCAAAAAAGCACTTAAGGATATATATAACTCCAATTATATTGACTTCAATGGAATTACTTGTAACTGCTCTGCTGGATTTGGGTGCTCATGGACTAAATTAATATATAGCAACTACTGCTGAACTGATCTAATTACTGTGTGTTAATTACTAAGACATCTAAGCATTTAAATATTCAGGTTAGGACTTGCCAGTGTGACAGTTTTTGCTGAACTGTTTAACACAGACAATCCTGCAAAAGATTTTCTGATAATAGGTAAGCATAAATGAGCTGCCAGCTCTTTACCACGCATTAAGTCTGAAATACATACAGCCCTTTGCATGAAACGCTTCAACAGAAAACGAGACCGATTGTCAATCAGTGCTTCCCTGACCCAGCACACACATCCTCCAATAGTTTAGCAAGAGGCATCCTCACTAATATTACATTTAAAAGTTCTTAGTAAGATAACAACTCATATTTCTAAAAACAACACAAATAAAAATTTAGAAACCAAAGGATGCACCTAGAAATTAAGTGTCTTTTAAAATATTTATCTTTTTTGCTTCTTACAGTATTTTTTGTGAAAGGAGGCAGACTAATTAAAACTATGAATCAATTCTCACAGATGAAGGGACAAAAGAGAACAAAACAGCAGTCCTGCTCTTCAGATTTATTAGGTACCTAGATTTTTACAGCAGTTATAATTTTACATAGGACCACACAAGAAGCAGGTACATCCCTAAAATCTTCGGCTGAGCCTGGAAGCACGGTACAGTGACAGTGTGGTGCTGTTGTCAGCCTCCTGTTTCAGATGTCCTGAACTAGCAGCAACTGAAAACTCACAGATTTTTTTTTTTCCCCTAGGAATGTAGCATAACTGCATATTCCAAGTTTTACTTTCATCTGTATTATTTGTCTCACATGTTTCGCTCACTAGCCCTCTCAGACTTATGCTCAGAAATTCATTGTATTCTGCTCATTCACTTAGGTCCTGAATAACATTACCCTGAATAACATTCCAGAAAAGGTACTGAAATATTTTTTCCTTCTCTCTAGAATTAAACCAGTTTGAAAAGTCCTAGAAAAGCAAGGTGTAGAGAAAACTAGCTAATCGTTATATCATTAATAGAGCTAATCATTGTATCATTAGAGTGTTCAAGCAACAAACCTGACTACAGTCTGCTTCAGGCAAGTACCTAATATTCTTCAGTGCTAAACAAGTTGAAGATATATTAATAATACTTTTTTTTTTTTTTAAAGACATAGGTGTTTTGTTTTTAAGGTGTCTCAACAAATGAATGCAACACAAATAGGCAAGGATGTAGTGACCAGCACAGCTGAAATCAGATGCAGGAACAATGGGCTCCTATCATAAGAATTGCCATCTCCTCCACACTTAAAAAATACCTCTTGCCGGGAAACTATTTTGGGGGTTTGAACTCAGGTAATTGAGGAACAGGGTTCTTCCCCTCACCCAGCCAAAATCTCTACAATTGCTTATGCCCTTTATACTACCAAGACCTCATTCCTTCAGAACACCATCTACTAGCTACTACTAATGCAAGAATATCAGAGCAACAGCCAGTAGTCTTGTGTACCAGTTGTTGTCTAAGAACAACTCAAAGCCATTGCTGAGCTAATACTAAATTCAAAGCTACTATTTCACAAGTCATTATAAGTAATGAAACCAACAGTGTTCTAGCACCAGCATCAGCTTACTCAGTTACTCATTGTGACATGTATTTTATGATATAAGCATTCGCGTATTATAGTAAACCAGATCAAAAAAACAAAACAGAAAATGCTCTATATTTTCTGAAAACCTGAGCCTGACTTTACTTATCACAGGTCTATATGAAGTATTAACTTTCAACTCGCTATTAACAAGAGATTAATTGGCTACTTACTTCCATTAGCCTTCCTCAGATTTTCAGAGACAACTACTGTAACAGGCCTTTGAAAGAGGAGAATGGATCCAAAGCTTTTGCCAACCAGCCTAAGCTCTATGAATTTCATCTAAGGACTTGCTTCACACAGCACCTGTAACCTATGGAGCAAATATCACCCCATTCATTGGTCTGGACAACTTTGCATGGCCTCTGACTCTCCAGAAGTAGCACGTAGACAAACCTACGCTTGGTGCAGAACTATCACTTTAAACTCCAGTCCTGCAGAAATGTAGCATTAATAGAGTATTAGTATTCTCTGCTGATAGTACACTGCTTGCTACAAGTTATCGTAATATATACAATCTGGTTTTACACCAATTAGGTCACACAAGGCCAACAGTAGTGAAAACAGCGTAAAACTGGAATATGAAATTCAAGACGTTCATGAAAACTGAAGAAAAACAGTTAATTTATATTTGGAAGACATAACAATACAAGCTCTTCTGCACACTGTAAATCAACACCGTTACTAATTCATCTCAACCAACTGCAATAGGAAAATTGAAGCAAAATACTTAATTTCCAACAATGAGCTTTCTAAACCATCAGTGCCACACACACACCTTTCTGTAATGTATCTTGTAGAGATCAACCTGCACCATGATCAGAATGGTCTTGATCTCAGTTAAATGCATTCTTAAAGTACTTAAAATGTACTGCTTCATCACTGGTATTTTACAAGATCGTCAAAGAGAAATATTATATTTCATCCTGCTTTATTTCACTTTGCTTCAAGATATAGTAATTAACAAGAATCTTTAGATGCTGGCAAAACTGCCCCTTTTGAAGTTTCTACATAGCTGTCACCCTGGAGATAAAGGCAGATTATTCCATCTTGACATTATAATTGTGAGTACAAGATAAAAGCCTGGATTACCAACTTCATAACTTCACGCCTAGGAAAAAAAAAGAAACAAAAAACCAAAAACCACCATGAGGTAATTTTACTTCTACTTTTAAGGGTTTTAAAGAGTTTAAGGATAAAGACACAGAGACTATCATGTCTTGAAAGGGTATGAAATGAGTTATATACCCTTTTGAGCATTTAAAAAAAAAAAAATTAAATTATCTTTTATTTATAAAATTGTACAGGAATACCAGAGTAACCATTTGACAGGCAAATTATTCCTATCTAAATGCTTCATACTTTTATGTGTTGTAGCTACATTTCTTCTCATGCCATTTTCTCTTCTTTCCTCTGTAGAGGAAAGGAAATGTGGAACTGAGCACATCAGAGAACTGGTTGTAGCAACTCTTCACATCTCAGGCACTGCAAGAAGAAACAGACTCAAGATGGCTGCATCCTACGACTTTTAGGTGGTTTTCATGGTGCAGTTCACCTCCCACCAAACGCATCTTGTCTTTCTCATAGGAAGCACAGCTAACAGAAACTTCATGGCTAAGAATTCGAGATCTAAATCAACAGGGAAAAGTTGTTGCTACCTGTCTTCTAGATGTATTTCCAGTGTTTTAGTACATACTAATGGAACAGCACAGGATCAAATTTCTTTGCCCTTAGAAGACTATTGATTCATTTTGTGGAAAGCAGAACAATGGAAATAACCTATCAGGACAGAATTCAGAGATAAAAAGTGATATTAAGAAATCTTTCATGGGCCTGCTGTTTAGAGGTGCCACAGAAAGAGTTGCAACCTCCCATTGCAACAGCATGACACGCTGAGTGTGGTTCAACATCTTACCAATGAGGAGTCTCGCTACCAGCAAACACAAAGAGTGGAATGAATCCTACATCGCTTATCAGAAGGGCAAGGGAGCAGCAGTTTTAAAGAAAAGAGGCAAGGGGAAGTGGGGCAGCAGTTTGAAAAAAAACAAACAAAAACAAACCAAAAAACCACAACACATGGGATTTAAAAAAACAAAAAAAAATCTCAAGGAAAAGTTATATGAAGGACTTGAAGCTGTTCAGAAATCTTTCTTCAAAAACATAAGAATTATTAATCTATCATATAAGCTGTAGGAACACAAATTCTATCAGATGACCTGCAGGCCAGCTGATGATCACAACACAAATGAAGTTCTCAAAGATGCAGGAATAAACCAAAATAATTGGTGTCAGTTCTGAGCATGGAAAAAGCTAGCGAGATTGCCATACCATGGCCCTTATTTTTGGAGGAACCTGTAGAATCTGTAAAACTAAAGTACTTAAAAGAAACCTAAGAAAAAAAATAATGGACAAACCACTAAATTTCCAGAACTAGCTTATACTCAGAGAATTCAAAAGGAAAAGAGGAAGGAAACAGTTTAATTATTAACAATAACATCCAGCGATTTTGTTTAAAACTATTATAAAGCCTGAAGATGGCTCAGTAGTGACTGTGACTCCTAGAAACAGAAGAGCCAGAGAGATCCAGCTCATGGCAAAACTGCACAAGTTCAGAGATACAAAAAACCCAACAAAATGTTTAGAAACAAAACAAATATGTGAACAGTGGCGTCCAAAGTAGTGGAATGATCAGAGAGTGTATGGGAAGCAGCACATGCATCTGTCTTTCTCTTACTCATCACAGGGCATCCACTTCTCTCTACTGTCAGACGAAGGACAGATTAGCTAAACATTCCATTAGTCCAAACTAGTACAAAGTTTTATGGTTTAATGTTAACATATCTAAGTAGAACGAAATCCTCTCTTGCAGGAATTTCATAAAGTATGTGTAACACAGAGACCAGATAACATTGACTATGATATATAATCAACTAGATTCAGTCAATGAAAACCAGAGAATTTGACAAACTTGGTATATACTTAATAAGCTAGTGAACCACTATGCAATATTTATACCAAAGCAATGAAACCGCGAGTGAAAGTGATCATCTCCATCCCTGTTTGTACAAAACATTCGTGCAACTTCAAGCATCTGATGAAGTCCCACAAACTTACCATCTGGTCAGAGCAGGTGGTATTTCATTCTTAGCTGATTTCAGTAAATGCCTCAGAAATGAAAACCCAGATAGAAAGCACAGAGAAACCATCTCTTGGGAATCTTTATCTGTTTGTGTCAGAGGAAGCATTATGTAGCTTTTCCTCACACTTGGCACTGCTGGGATACCACAGTGTGTTTTTCAAGGATATGCAGGACTGCTCCCAGCATGCTGCCACCTATCACTTATATTTAAAGCGTTTAGACGAGACTAAAAGTAAAGGTAGAAAGATTAGGACCTGAGTGGTGTCACTTGGTGAACTTATGTAATACCATATTACATGTTACTAAGAGGTCTTAGTTTGCAACTTAGTTTGCAAAATTGTTTAAGAATCACAGAATCACCAAGGTTGGAAGGGACCTTTTAAGATCATCTAGTCCAACCGATGGGAAAAAAAGAACAAAAAACAACAAAAAACAACAACCTACATAAAACACACACCACAACCAACCCACACTACGACACAAACAACAACAACAAACCCCAAAATACCACACCAAAAAAAAAAAATCCAAAATAAAACAAAAAACCCCGAAAAACAACAACAGAACCTCCATAACAACAGCAAAGTGTTTCATCCATTCAAAATTATTTATTTAGAAGTATTCCATAAACATGGCCTGGTTTAGCATGAAAGTAAGGAATTTTGCCTTAAAAATTCGTTCAATTTCTTGTCAAACACTAGGACTAGGTTCATTACAATCAAAACAGTGGTCTGAGCTCAGGATTATCTCATTCCTGTTTAATGGATTAATTAGAATTTATCATGTTCAACTAAGTCCAGAAGTTAGTTTGCTGGTGTTTTCTTTTTTTTTTTAAATTAGAAAGCATGCAAGTAATCTTCAAAATTATGGAAACCTGGGGAGCTGTTTACCATTTTAAAAAAATCCTCTTAGATGAAGCATTTCAAGAGGAAAATCAGAACAATCTGCAGTTCTACTGGAATAAATAGTTATTCAGTGGGCTATTGACTATTAAGGATACTTTCATCATAATTAAAAAAAAAAAAGTAAACACTTGAAAAAATTTGTTTTGAAGACAAACATTTGGCATGAAATTTCACTGCATCTGGGTTTTGTTTTCCTTTTCTCCCCACGCAGCTCAACAGTTCTAAGAGAGTGATTTATATTTGCTTAGTAAGATCTTTATGACACTTACAGTCATCATTCTTTGGGAAAAAGAAGAAAAAAGAAGTGTGTTTATTTTTAAACTGAGCCTTTATCCAATTAATTAATAGAACAACTGCAAAACACTTCTCCTAGCTTTTTTCTGCTTAGCTTTTCCTACATGCCGATTAGTAACATTGTTGATAAAGCAGATGTGCTTTTTCATGGCACTGATGTTTAGTGCATGTTTAAGGTAGCCTGATTTTATATTTCTTTTTCAATCCACCCAAGTAATTTGCAACCCTGATATGTAAACTCTGAGCATAGAATATACTTGCTTTTATTTTGCTTGGATTTATTTTATTCATATGTCCTTGAATAATGATAGCAGGAAATGCAGAGTAAGAAAAAGGGGGCTTAAAATATAAGTATCAAGAATTGTGCTCATTTTAGTTAAACAAAGTCAACTCTCAACTAAGTCAAAACAGTACATCTCATGTGACCTCAGATACTATAGTGATTTTCACCTGCTCCCAAGAAATTAAAATAAAAAGCCAGCTACCAAAACCATTGCATTTGGAACTGATGAGGCCACCCCAAGGAAAAACTATTTTCTGTGTGATATCATCTGCCATAGGTACCTCCTCAAGTGTAAAGTGTTCACAACCTCCACAAGTACTTGCCTTAAAAGTTCAAAATATTAGTATGCCACATCACTCAACAGCCAGTAAGGTCTCACTGTCAACTTCTGCTTCTTTTTATCTTTTTTTTTTTGTTTGTTTTTCCTGAGTAGTGTAAGAATAATAACAGAATTATTCACCTTCATCTGCCCTCTCATCCATCTACTTAGCTAACAGTTATTAAAATAACAGAAGGATCTTATTAAAATATTAAGCAAGACATCAGGGAGTTGCAAACAACCATGACAACTTTTGTCTAGTTCATAAATAGCATTGTACATGGGAAATGAAACAAAAAATTTTTGAAGGTCAACAGAATTATTCAAAGTTTATTGAACGATATCATTATGTTACCCCAACGGATAATCTTCCTGATTTTTTTCCTGATTTCAAACCAAGATACATATTCAGCCTTTAGAAACACTCTTCTAATTGTAGAGAAAGTAACTATGAAAGACTGACATCCTTTGCCTTACTTGGGTACTGTAAAAACATCATCACACTCGCCCTCGTTACCTGCCCTTTATTGCCATCCATCGAGCTGAATCGTCCTACGAGCTGAATTTAGAGAACTCTAAGATCCTTCATATCTACATCACCTAATTCAACAAGTTACGGAGCCCTGAAGCTGACAGCAGAATTCAGCTGATTCCAGAACAAATTGGTGTGAGTCAGATACTTGAATATTGCCACTCATTTTGCTGAAATGAAATTCAATTTATTTCCAAAAGTTCTGTATCACATTTCTGATAATTCTTAGGTGTTAATGAACTCACGTCTGTAATTTCTTACACGTACTACTAGTACCATTACTAAGCCACTAAGAGCTATAAAGTTTATGAACGGGTAATTTAAATTTCCCAGATTGAAGGCCTCTGTAGGCTGCTGGTGTAGGACTGTGACCCAAGTATCAGTCACACGTCACACAAACCACTGTCAAACTTGCTGTGAGATCATACTCATGCTGTCAGCTTCAAAGAAGGAGTCAAGATTCTCAACCAGGGTGGAGACTCAGCTCCTTACTTTTTCCCACCAGCTCAGACAGGGGCATATCTGCCAGGGCTAAGGGAGAACTTGGCAGTTCTGACACCTCTGGTTTGCTTTGTTCTGTTCTCCAGTGCCATTGCTTAGTTGACAATTCTGTAACTCATACACATTTCATTAGCACTAGTTAGCTTTCTAAAATCCTGAGAAGGAAGTTTCCCCTCATGGCGGAAATATTAGGAACATTGCATGTAACCTATGAATTATTTTTACAGTACCCTTACAAGGAAAAGAAAGGAATAGCAGAAACAATGCACTGTTATAAAGCGTGTGTCCTAATTCTCCATTATTCCTCGACATGAAGCACTAATGAAGTTACTGGCAGGCATTGGTGTACCAGTTACTATCATGTGACAGCAAACAGAAATGAATGAGACTGCTTAACACTATTTTTATTTTTTAAAATATCTTCTTAAGAAGCAGGTGTCAAATTATAAACTTAATCAGAAAAACTGTGTTCTCCTTGAAGATTTATTAATATAAAAGTAAACACTTAGAAAAACCTAATATGATTTCTGGGGCTTCTTAAAAAAAATTAAGATATTGTAGAAACAAAATGATAAGTACTTCCAAATAAGGAAGTACTTAGCATTTTAAAGTGCTATACAGCTTGTGAAGAACCTCTCATCTCTAAGTGCATCATTCTTATCCACTAGGTTAACTCAAGCTGCTGCTATATTGGCAGTGAGTCTACAAAGACCAGGAGAAGTACTACTACTTCAGTGAAGGACTCATGCTTAAGTTGTTGTTAATAGTTGTGATGAAATATTTTTTTGGGAAGGTTTTTTGCTTGTTTGTTTTTTCTATTTAATAACCGGGAAGTGCACTTTGCAATTTAGCACAACCCTCAGGAGCTAAATCTTTGTGTACTGAACAGATTATTTGAGAAGAAATTACTCCTGGGAAAATTTGCCCATCAAGGCAACGTTTCAAATTATTTCAATGAGGTCAATAGCTCATTCTTATTCTTAACCTTAGTTGTAAAATGCCTTTTTTTTTTTTTTTTTTTTTTTAAGAAAAGAAGGCAATATTCTGGAAAAGATCACATTTTGCATTTTATCTGACTTTCCCCCCCAAATAAAATTGACAGTGTGGGAGCAAGAGAAAAGGACTCAGCATCATCCTATGACTATGTCATATAAATACAATTTCTTTTCATATTCCATTTCTAAAACAAGCCAACAGCCAGATTTAACAGCCAATGAAACCGGTTTAGTCCTTACTCTAATGCTCATGGGAGTTCAAAGCCTGAGGAAAAAACTCATGTCAAGGCACCCTCATCGTAAATGACCAACACACAGTTTGGTCTGAAGTTCCTGACAGATGAAGGTTTTCTACAAGACATATGAGGTCATCCATCAGGAGACACAAGAGAGGGTAGTTATGGAAGGTAAGGCCACACGTCCCACTCTCAGCACAGAAATTACCTGTCATTCCCATACCCAGCCCAAGCAGCGGCTGCTCAGCTGGAGACAAGGGGCTGGGGCTTCATCTGACAGGGTGCACGCTCAGAAACATGAACAAATGAGGACAGCCATATATTTTCTCCTCACCACTGGAAAAGCCCATTATCCTGGGGCTTTTGCTCCACTGCCACAATTTACTCCCTAGAAGGGCTGATTTCAGAAGTTTAAACAGCCTCTGCAGTTCCTCATAAAAACTGAAGTAATCGGCAAAGCCAATTTCCTTTAGCCAGAAGGCATTTTTTTGAACACATTTAGGAGCAGGGGCGAAGGGGATCTTCTCATACTGTCAAAATATTTTGACATGTTCCAGATTAAAATAGGTCAATTTTTCAGTTAGCAACAACCCTTCCATTTTCAGTTGCAGAATTTGCCTTCCAATGCTTCCTGTAACAGACGTGCTCTCCATTGTTCAGCTCTGTTCTTCTCCAGCTCACAGGATGACACAGGACTAATCCTGCTTGTTGTGGCCTCCAGCAGCCCCGATGCCAGCCAAGATGCAACAGCAAATTCTGTCACTTCCCTCAGTACCCACACGTGCTTACACACTACAGAAGATAACCTAGAAAGAGATTACTCTGATTGCAAGTCATCAAGAGAGCTTCTCTCCGGGGAATCCCCATCAGTGGAAATTCAGGAGATTTTTGGCCCCTTCAGGGTTGTAAAGAGACTGGAATAAGGAAGAAAATCTGATCCCGTGTCTTACTACTGCTCTATAAAATAATCAGTGCTCCATCCACTCCAGCTCAAGTATCTTGAAAAGCCAAACCCAAAGCAGTTAAACACCAGTGTGCCTGATACGCACCACCATAATTGTGCTGTGCCCCAACTATTTGTGGAACCAAAGGCAACCAGAATGAAATGGACAGTTTGGAAGATGACAACTGTAGGAAAGGAAATCCACCCCATTCCCCATAATTTGTTTCCCTTGGTGCTTCTTCGGTGTTCTACCATACCAATATACACTTTAATGAGCTATCCCAACACAGCACCAGGCCAACAGGAACACTGTGCCAGAAAGGCCTCGCAGGGACTCCCAGGAGTTGTTTGTTAAACTTCCACCACCAAATAAAATGTAGTTTCAGATGTGTGACTTATTACTGGCAAGGTCCTGACAAAGTATTGGAAATGTCTTCCCTGCTTCTGAAGCAGCTTCAACAAGTTCTTGGTAGCACTAGGAAGCATCCCTCCTAAAGAGCACTTATTTCTGAGGCTTATAGATTACACCCAAGAACCGATTTCAGGAAGGTAGGGGGCTGCTTTTTGAGAAAACCTGCTTCCATCAAATGTGTGGTATGCTTAAGGTATTTCCCAAAGAGAGGGGCTGCTCCTCACCTTTCAAGTGGTAATGACATACATTCAAAACTATGCTGTACTGTTAACATATACTAAGTATAGTTCTCAACACAAAAAAAAAAAAAAAACACACACATCACTTGGAGAACATCCTTTTCATGGAATGTCTGCAGGTTGCTGTTGTTTTATCACAAGAGTCGAAGGAATAGAAAAACCTCTTCTGTTTACCACAGAAATAAATTACTAGATAACTTTATTTTACCCATCCCGTCTGTAGGCATACCCTTTCAAACATGTTTTTTTGAAGCTCAGGCAAAAAGATCTGTGGTCATTTGTTGTTGATGAGTGGCACATTCATAAGATGGTAATTCCTCAGGTTTCAATTACTTCTTTGTTAACTGGATGAGTTCCATGACTAGATCACCTCTGACTATTTTGATTTTTATTTGTGTGTGCTTTGAAGTATAACCATGTAGACTGGATATGCAAATACTGCCTTTAGTCAGAAAGGCTATCAATTTTCCTCCAGCAGTTGTACCAAACTGCAGGACACTTTTATTCTATGGCACTTAAACGCTTTAAAGGTACAGAAGACTTCTAAGGCAGAACTGTTCTAAGGAAGAACTCAACCATCTTATACACATGCAATCACTGAAGGCAGTGATACATTAAGGATGTACTTAAAGTTCACATCCAACATAGCCAGAGAGATCTGGATGTCCATATGCCCAGAAAGTTTAAGTACTGACCAAATAATGTAATCCAGGATCTTAAAATAAGATGCCATTAGAAAGACTAACCTCATAAGAGGCTAACATTAATCTTACAGTCAGCCCAACAGTGTGTGACTTGTCCTACACAGCTGCTCAAGGGGGAAAGGGAGCAGGAAGGCTTCTTTTTTCCTCTCTCCCCAGTGGAGGAAATAATCAAAACTGCCATCCTCACACTTCACAGGGCAGCTTGCATCAGAGATTGTACAAAAGAGCAGAATGGAGGCATACACTAAAAAAAACCCAACACCTCCTGGACTTCTGGAATTAATACGGGATTTATCAGAATAACACACTCTGGAAACAGACACAAAGTATACCACTACCTACGGGAAGCAGGGGCTAGATTAGGAAAGGTGAGAAAATGGTTCCACTCCACAGAACAAAAATAATGAATTAAGGAGCCAGCCTGCACTTTTCAAATGAATTACACTGCATGTACCCAGCCTGATATGCCCTGAACAACCCGTGAAGAAGCAATTCTCTTCCCCCCCACCCTTCTGAGACATCATATTGTCCATATACTGAGGCTTAATGAAAATCGTTGTCCAAAGTCTGCTTGAGGCTAAAGCTTGAAACGATGCAACTTCACCAAGCACACAGGGATGGGGCCACACACTGTTCCTTCCTGCTGCAGGCACAGCTACAGTCCAAAGGCTGCTCTGAAACACCCCTCCTGGAGCACATACTCAAGGTCTGGGTCTCTCCTGAGCCTCCTGTCCTGGGGCTATTCATCTGCAGCTCCAGTTTAACCCATCAGAGACACACTAATATTGCTAAACCTGAGTGCTCCCAAATGAAAATCTTCCACTCACAAGTGCACTGTGTGCTTAAATGCCATGAAAAAATATAAATTGTTCTTCTCAAACCCCAGCAGGTTCCTTAATGACTAAGCTCCACTAATTAGTACCAGCTGTTAATAGAGTGAGCAGGTACAATTCTAACTTCTTCAATTATTGTATGAGATTCTTCAACTGAAATAACATTTTAAGGGAAGGTGGTAACTAAAAAATAAAATTAAAAAAAATATATATGTCAGGAAAACAACACTCAGAGGTTAATATTTTTGTTGCCAAATCATATTATTTGTTCCAACCCAGAATATATCAGTCTCTACCAAATGTAGAGCATACTTATACTAAAACCTTACAATTTCTGTTCAGTTTATGCAAATGGAAAGTCTGCTATTACTTTAATGAAACTAATCCATCCTTTCTTAACAAATGAACAAAGCAACATGCACAATATATACAATAACCCAAAGCTGAAGTAGCTCCAGTAACGGGTGATTTGCTGCATAATTACATATTTGGAAAAAACTGTAGTTTATAACACATGTTGTTTGGAAAGCTTGACCTGAAAGAGAACAACTCCTGTGCAACAGCAGAGCACTCAGAGCATGGTCACCATTTCCATAATGTTCTACTTGGCTATTTTGTTGCTAAATTGTACTTGGATTTTTTTTTATCCAACACTTGTAGTCTCAGTTTGTAATTACAGAAACTTTCTCTCCACGTTTTTCACAAGTTGGTTGAAAATTTAAGTCCCAGCCAAAGAAAAATAATTTAATTCATTGAATCATAAATTCATAACCACTCTTTAAAGAAGAAAATTTCAAGAAGCTCTCATTTTACTCCAATGTGATTATACAGTATGCGAGATACTACTGTCATCAACACACCTGCTGTCATTTACATCTTTAGGTGAAACCCGAAATTTTCATTATTATTTACAGAGAATCACTGTACAAGCAGATCTACAGCTATCTTGAAATGTCCTTCCTAACACTGAAATTAAATGGTTCTTCTCACTCTTCTACTAGTCAGGTACTGTTGCAAGTCTCCTAGTTCCCAGCAGTGAAAAGAAAAAGAAAAAAAAAGAATATATCAGAAACTGCCACTTTTGTCATCAGAAGTAATAGATTTCCCATCTAAGTGCTAAAATGACAATTGAAAATATTCAAATGAATACTAATACAAACAGACTGCCTTCTAACTATGCTCTAAAACTGATCCACAGAAATTCAACGTGTTCTTAAATACACAATGTTATTAAAATCAGCCTATTTTTACAGAAGCCATAGAAGACAGCAAAGAGAATAAGAAGGGGAACGCATTCACTAAGGTACTTCTGCAATGTTTGCCTAACCCTAATTACCATCTTTTCTACTGTAGACAGAGTTGTACAGATACCCAGTTAGAGCTCTCAGAGATCTTTCTGGGATTTCTCAGTCATGAAGTGGCAGGTAAGGAGATATAACTAGGGACTAAGAGTTGTATATTTACATATTGGCCTTAAGGATCCCCCATTTTCAAATTCTTTATCCCACATAGTATTAATTTTAAGTTAATAATCCCTTACTATTTTAGGTAATTAAAGCTATAAAATCATTACTGAGTTATTTAGGTAACTGAATTGGAACAGAAGTCTAGGTTTTCCCAGTAGATGGATTTTTGCTCTTAGACAGCATGCCCTAGCAATCTTGGAACGTTCAAGTAAAACAAACGAAAGAACTGAATCATCTGTATGTAACAATTTACAATTCTGAGGCAGCTTTGGGGAGAATGCGCAATCGCAAAGAACATCATGCTCATAATAAAAATAAAAACAATAAAAAAACAAATAGATGGCCTTTTTCTTTTCTGTAAATAAGCTTTTTATGTTTGGTCTTAGCCTTTTTTTGTGTGTGTATATATGCCCAAAGATTTACACAAATTCCGAAGCTGAAACCTGTACAAACCAATTGAAAAACATCATTTCTACAAGTGACTTTTAGATAACTCCATTGAGGTCCAAATTCATAACTGTAATCTGGACATTGTTCCTGTACCAATATCACTATTTTAATTATTTCACTTCTCCAGACATAGTCCCCAGCGTAGCTGCAATCTGCCGGTACAACTTAACTTTTTACCACGATATCTTATTCTCCCTTCCATTACCAAATACATTCCCTTCCCCCCCGATTATTCTCTTGATCAGAGAATCTGTAGGCAGAATAAGTGTGTGGAGTGAGTGTGTTTCTTACTCTTTTAACCGACCAAACTTTTATGTGCAAATGCATCTCAGATTAACTACTGAATATGCCAGGAAGAATGAAGTCCCATACAGCCATGTAAGATTGCAAAGAGCTCCTCTGATTTCAGAGACACATTGTGCAGGATCTAGGTGGTGGCAGTGTAAGAGAATTGCTGGGATTTCTGCAGCCATGCAAACCAAGAAATTGTCAGGCACCTGCTCAGCGTGGCATACAGGATGTGGGTGGAAGCAGGTCCTTAATCTAATGTAATAACTAAACAGATAAATAAAAAAATAACAAAAAAAATGCACCAACCTCCCAAAAAATCCCCCAAACCCAAAACGATAGTTGCTTCAGAAAATGGTAGCTTATTTACACATTAAATTTGGTATAAATGTGAACTCCAGTCTTTGTTTTAAACTAAAAATGGCAACAGTAGCTTGGGTGTTTGGCTATTGTTTTTTTTAAATAAAAGTTTTCCCATTATTTTTACCCTCTCTCCACTCCATGCGCATCTCTTTCCAGTTGACCAGCTCAAAGACATTGCTGATGGCATGAAGTAAATATACAAAGATCATTGAAACACATTCATAAAGAGCATTTGTAGAAAAGAAAATTATTTTTCTTCAATGCGGGGGATGGTCAACAAAAAGTTCTTACTAGAAAAGGGTTATTACTTTATTTCCCCAAAGCTCAACTTCACCCCAGAACCAGCAAATAATTCCCTGAAAACACCAAAAAAACCCACTTCTTGGAATTTCCCAAAAGCTGAATTCCTGCTCAACAGAAGTACTTGATTGTACACGGCAGTACTTGTCATTTACATGGTGTCCATTCTTGGGCTGCAATAAGACCTGAAATCCTATGCATCTTTGACACTTAGGATAAATCAGAGGAGTTTAAGGCTCTGCCAGATATTTTCCAGCGAACCTACCCAAAGTGGTTTAACATTGTCACCCCTCAATTCTCTCTCCATCCCTCTGCAAGAGGTTACTGATCCCAGGGAGATTTCCCATGTAACGCAGCCAACCAATAAGCCAAATGGCCACCTGCATTTCAAAGATGGTATAATGTGGTGGGTTTTCACAATAAGCAAATATTCTCAGTTGAGGATGGGAAATTTAGTATAATGTGTCCTTTTCTGAGCTTTCACACAAGTTGTTTTTAGCAATGCAAAAAGTCACACAACTTATTTCTGTTACTCCACTTGGAAAACAGCAAAAACTGCAGGCTGTGTCAGACATTAGGTTGACCAACAAGACAAGTATCTGGACTTAGGTTCATTTATCCAACCCTAATGTGGCAGGCAATTGATTGGAAAACACCAACAGTGCTAATTAACACAGTTGGGAGGGGGCAGGGGGTGTAGGAATGCTTGAGAGATCCTGATGCCTCTAGAGGAAGTAGGGCAGAAACCCACACAGTACACATGCCTGAGAAAATATCCCAGCCAACTAGAATTTAGAAATAAAAACCTGTAAATGCTCAGGAATGACAGAAAAGAGAATTTTTTTTTTTCCACACTGTTGCATTAAGAATGTTAAATCCAATTTTCACTGTTAAGTAACAAGTACACAAGCATGTATTTAACTTGAGTGGAATTTGGGCACAAGGACACAAAAAAACTCTAGGGACTTTTGGCTTCACTGCAGGGAACTGGTGCTTCTTAATTTGCTCAGCACCTGCTCTTTAAATCAACCCTCACACATTACTAATTAACATTGATGTACAGTAGCACTTAGTAACAAAACTGACAGCTAAAAGTGAGCATTTCCATCGCAGACACCACATTGGCAGGTTTCCTTATAGGGACTTGTTCATTACAAATTATTACCTCCAGGTTACAAGTGTGCAAACACAAAAGTGCAGGTGATTACAACGAAAGTTAAGAAACGCTACAGGAAAAAGAATAGCTCCAGAGACACCACTTGCATAGTCTTTCCACACGTGTGCACACACAAAATTTTACTTTCAGTATGCATGATAGATCTCAAAACAGCATGAGTTTTCTGGAACACTGAGTAAATTACATTCCTATCAGAAATAAGGTTGAGCTATATGATAGAAAAGCAAATATACATCCAGTTCTGTCGGCATTTTGCCAATAAAGAAGTCCTTTGTTTATTCAATTATTTTGATTAGTTTTACTTATAACATCATACACGTTAATAATTAATAGGTTTAAAGAAGAGTTTAAAAATTATAATCTCTTCCAATAATCCTTGTCTTCAGTACTTAAACATGTTCTTTGAGTAGCTGTTCAAGCTCTAGAACGTTGAGTATGGAAGCCAGTGGCAAGAAGTGTTAAACGCTATTACATATTACTCAGTCACTCAAGTAACTGCAACAAAGCAGAGCACACCAAGGGATACATAATAATTATGATTCTGAAACACAGAGTACCTACAAGTCTATATTTATAGGGACCATTTATCACTCAGGCCCTCCAGAACATGCACCTGCCTTGGAGTGTCTCCTCTGGAAACCCTCTGAGCAGTTTCCTCAAGATGAAACTCGGGCACTATTAGTAAGGTAATTATCTGCATGATCTGCTCTCCAGTAGGAATACAGAAAACCATCATGCCAACTTTGAATCCCTCTGAATGGAACAGTCAAACTGAGATGAGTACTGTGTGCCAAAATATAAACAAATGAACAGTCAAAGGAAATGTAAAAAGCATCAAATACAGATTAAATGAAAGGTGCATCCCTCTGTACAGAATAATCAGTTTAATGAGCCCATGCACAGAGGGGTGTGGGTAAGGAATTCAGAGGGGGAAACTTCAGGTGTACAAAGGTGGGGAAACAATGCGAAGTGAGAAAGGGAAAACAGAGAAGGCAAATGATGTGAAAGGTACTAATTCTATAATCCAAGTTGTAATACCTTGAAAAAAAGCATGTCTTTATATTAAAAAAACGGGGG
>VZRU01007635.1:496373-551622 GCA_013398155.1 Pedionomus torquatus
GGGGGGGGGAGGGGGGGAATACAGGTTTAAATCCTTTTTCATGTTACATTGATATAAATTGTGCACTACATTTTTCTTTCATTTAAACTCCTCTAACTAAATTAGACAACTTATTCCAGTGTGAGGAACAGAAAAGGCTTTGAGTGCTCAGCAACAACCAAAGGCACCAGTCTGCTCTCACATTATTCCATGTCAAATCCAAAGCATAGCACTATACCAGCTGCTAAGTAAGAAAGTTAATTCTATCCCAACTGAAACCATGACATTTCTCCACCCCTTAATTCTATACTATTTCTACCACACTAGCTCCCACACTATCCAATAAAGCTTCATTAATCACCACCTCCCTTCCCATCCTTTAGCACCCTTATTCCATAGACCACCCATGTGGAACATCTGTAAACATCCATGTTGACCCACAGAACGCTTATTAATTCGTCCATTTGAAGGGATTTCACAGGGTTAGACAACATCATTGTTTCTCATTTTTACACCTCTGATTGTCTCCCCCGTCTCAAACGCGGTGAGTGGCTATGTAGACCTGATTGTCAGCTTCAGTTAAACCACAACGTCTTACTGAAAGAATCTTATATAATGGTGGTTAAATCAGCACCTTTTCCTCTTTAATGACCACCAGGTAAGCCAAAAATTTTATTTTGCTCTAAAGGCAAAAATAAGGGATACAAATAGAAAAAAAAAAAAAAGTAGTATTTTCTGGAAGCTTTAAAACAATGAAAACATCAAAACTATGAAGCATGATAAAAAACAGCGTGAATTTTATCCAAGATATACTTAAAACATCTGCATACATATATTAGCACAATCTTTTTCATTTTATTTAAACTTTGTACGTGTGCCAATAGGAAGACAGCTCACAGAGGCTTCAGAATTTTCCTCTATCTCGTAAAAAACACTTTGCCCAAGAGCAAGCATCCATTTGTTTTCTCATTTTAGATACATGAGGGTTTTTTTGCAAGACTAATGAGATCAGAAAGATAACCTCCAAAAGCTGCATCCACCCGGTTCTGATACACGTGTAGGAACTGGAGTTCACGGAGTCATCATGGTTCGAAAGGACCTCTGAGATCGAGTCTAACCATACACGCGCAAAAAACCCTTACAATTTCAGCCACTAGAACATGCCCTGAAGAACCACATCTACACATTTCTTAAATACCTCCAGGGATGGCAACTCACCTACCTCCGGGGGCAGGCATTTCCAGTGCCTGACCACTCTTTCAGTAAAGTAATTCCTCCTAATATCTACTCTAAACCTCCCCTGCCACAACTTCAGACCATTTCCTCTGGTCCTGTTGTTATTTACCTGGGACAAGACACAAACACCCACCCCTCTACAAGCTCCTATCAGCTGTAGAGGTCAATGAGGTCTCCCTTCAGCCTCTTCTCCAAACTAAACATGCCCATTTCCCTCAGCCTCTCTTCATAGGGCTTGCTCTCTAGACCCCCTCACCAGCTTGGTGACTCTCCTCTGGACATGCTCCAGCACTTCAGTGTCCTTCTTGTAGTGAGGGGCCCAGAACTGAACACAGCACTTGAGGTGAGGTCTCACCAGTGCCCAGTACAGAGGCACCATCACCTCCCTACTCCTGGCCCCATTATTTCCGATACAGGCCAGGATGCTGCTGGGCCTCCTGGCCACACTGCTGGTTCATGTTAAGCCAGCTGTCCACCAACATCCCCAGGTCCTTTTCTGCTGGGCAGTTTTCCGCTGCTCAGCTTCACTAAAAGCAATACTGTATGTATTTCGGATGAGGCATGCAAATCTGTCCATTCCCCAGCCTGTTTTGGGGTGGTTTATTTAAACTTTGACATTTGCTCTGTTGCCAAATTCTTTGGAGATTATCAGTAAATACCGAAATTGGCAAAATCACTGTTAGTCATCAAGCAAGTTGGTCAAGAATAAATATTAAGCACCACAAATACTCCTGTTGTGATTTCTGTTTGATACCATAGACTCAAGTCACCCAGTCTCAAGCACATCCAGTGTGCTGGACACTTAATAGAGTTTAGTACCAAAATGTATCAACAATAAAGAGGATAAAGATGGCAAGACTTCTTTAGGTTTCCTTTTTTCAATCCATGCTGCATATATATGAACAGAATCCATTTATATGTATGCCTGTGTGTAACGTATAATCCATAATGATTGTACATATTCATTTGCAATAAATATTGACACTGACTTGTTTGCTTTTCACATTTACTTCTGCACTGAGTTTGACCAGATAAAAAGACTCAGTCATGTTCAGAACTTTACCACAAAAGAACCCCAAAAGAATAATATAAGTCTCTCTTGAGCGAGATCATTTAATGAATCTTCTGGATATTAAGAGGTTTTATATGCTTAAAAAAAAAAAAAAATCATTTCCCAAATGCAATGCCATGATATTGCCTCTGAGAGCTAAGAGATAAAGTGATACACATATGCTGAACACATGGATATGAAGGAAGTGGTTACCTTGGCAACAACCACCATGTAAAAGCTTCCTTCTACTAAATTAGAATAGTGACTATTGGACAAAATATGTTTTTCTTTCCCAGTCAGATCCTGAAAATAAGTTATTATATTTCATTTGTAGATTTTCAGAGCCTTAGACATCCTGCAGGTAAACTACATTTGCTTTAAGCCGTGTACCTTCAAGTCCTTATACACAGTACTTTCATATTTGGTTTTTATTGATTTTCAAATGCAATGCATTTTTTTTTCTTAGCCAAATAAAGCTGCAGACATTTGAATAGACCGAGTTTGCCATCATGGTCTGCGACTGCAGATACTCTATATACTGCAAAGGTAAGTAAAAAAAACCCAACCCATACTTTACAATATTTTAACTAATAGCTCTCTCACATGAAGTTATATGTAGAACCGAGTTACTGAGAAAAAAAAATATGAAGATGTTACAAAGAGCCTTTTCACAGAGCATTCTTTTCATATGTGCTACGAACCACACAAAATACTTCGAAAGCTAACAAATGTATGCTCTGTGACAAAAGTCCAAAAGTCACAGCTCAGTGTGTGACAAAAGGAGAGCAAGAAAGCTCAAGGACACAGCTGATACTTGACCAGTCATCACTGAAGAACACAGCACTCCCAGTTTTCACACCATGCAGATAAGCAAAGATAATAAATTCCTATTCATACAGTCACATCTTCCTGGGACCACATGGGTTTCCTACTGCCAGACTCATAGTTGACAATTCATCTGTCAGATGCAAAGTACACCTATCAGTTGGCTTTCATGCTTCAGTCTCAATCATGGAAATTACTTATGATGATCTTGCTTTTATTCAGCAAGGTCAGCCACTATGATAATCTCACATTATTTAGCTATTACTCATTCAGAGATACATTAAAACAGTCTATTAGCACATACATTACGTCCAGCCTGACTACTAGGTGGACAAAGGGATGAGGTCTACGCAGTTACTTTTTTACCTTGTAAAAATTTACATTATTATCTTGTTTATGGTATTATAATTTTTTCATTACATTGTACAGCTTTCTAGGTGCCTCAGAAAAAAAAAGACTCTCAGTAATGTTCTAATATGCTAACTACTACCTATTATTAGTCATTTAAGTTAAAATTATGGTTACGAAGCCATGAACCAGACAAACCTGAGTTATGTCAACTTCAGACATCCTACCATAACTAGACAAAAAGAAAATTATCACATCTAGCATAATAAGTTATGGCTTTCCTTGGCATTACATTAGGTAAAGGAATTCGCCTTGTGAAGACAACTCTAAGTAGTAATCTCTGCCTATTCTGCCTTCAGTTCCACACACAGCTGTGATCCAGGAGCAGCAATAGACAAAACTAGAAGTCTTTCTCTAGTCTACAGAGGATCACGGCAATTGTTTGGACCAAGAATTACAGTATCCATAACAGTGCAAAAAACATGCTTGAGTCACACTCCATTGCTTTCCATGGAAAAGAAATTTACTATGGATCATAGGAATGCATAGAAGGCACATATATATTAAACTATGATACATATAGAGCCAGCACTGCCTATAGTATGCCTTACTAGTTCAATAATAAAAGGTGCTGGGGAATTGGGTGAGGAATGTTGCCTCTGGAAAAAGCCATAATAGCAACAGTACTAACAGTACGATGTCAGTCTAATCAGAGTCACTCCTACTGGTTTCTCATCAGTAAGATTAGAAACACTTAAATAAGAACTAAGAGCCTGAATTCTTGAGATAATCTGGGCCCTAGTGCTTCACTAAAACTCTCCTTCCTGTGATAAGACAAATGCATTTTAACAACACAGCACATGAGAAAGTCCTGTCTTCTGTAAATGCTTTCAGCACACATGATTACAGAAAACCCTAAATTCAGTTTATGCCTGTTGTGTCACTTCTCACTAAGCTTGAAACTTGCTTCCCCTACATCAGGTCACCCCCATTGCTCACCGATGAAGTCCCACAGGCAGCACAAGATGTGGTCAGACTGTTGCTAAGAGAACAAATGTGCTCATTTATGACTCTCTTACTTCCATTTCTTGGTCATTTGGAAGCTACTTCTAAGTTTTCTTACTCTAGTATCATTTATCAGAGCAGAAATGTCATTATAACATCATTTAGCCCTAACACCTCTCCCACAGAGTTAACTGTTTGTGACCACACTAGTCAATTACTCTAATTCCTTTCCAGCAGTGATCTGCTGCTGCTTATAGACCGCACAAAAGGCAGAAACTTTTCTCCTGGCACACACAGGCCCAAGAAAAGGTACAGTAAACAGGATACAAAGACCATATGCTACTGAATGAAAGATGTACTAGGTATCCAAATCAGGAAGAGACAGCTCAAATTAAGATTTCAATTGCCTCAGTAGGTTAAAACAAAGTTCTGCACAGTGTTACAGATGTTTCTTAAAATAATCAATGCAACCAGACTAGAACAGAGTTTCACGCCACAGTGCCATAATTGCTTCAGCCTCCTGGTACAATTATCAAAGTAACAGCTGCTAAAACGCGCTCTGAGCCCTTCAAAGAACTTCTTCAGTTCTAACTCTGTCTAGAAATTGAACGTGTGTTAAAGCTTTTCAGCCTCCAATGCACTGCAAATCTTAAGTTTTGCCAGCTGCAAGCATTCATATTTCACCAAACAGCATTCGCATGGCTGATGATTTCTATCTATCTTACTCTGGTAGGGAAATAGTCACGAAATATTGGACCTAAGTCTAAAAACAATATGTACCTACATTCTGATCCACAGTCATGTGAGGAAAATAACAGACAATCTGATTCCAGACTCTAAACTCTTAGAATTGCTAGCTACTGGATTAAGAGCTATTCCTTTTCCTACAAAGTAAATGCCAGGGAAACACACATCCATGAGCACTGTTCAAATGACAGATTAGGAAAAAGGTGTAAGCTTTATCTTAGAGCTATGCTGTTTAGAAATTAGCATTTATTCCCTGTATTTCTGTAATCATTTCACTCACTGGATAATAGTCTAACTTAATAACCATTTAATAGGAAGATACTTTTTGCACTACATTTCTCCAAATCTGGGTAGAGATGTCATTCAACAAGTAAAACTTTGACCAATTCAATTTTCTGGTGTAAATCACTTCCAATAAACTTTGGTGGAACAATTTTCTACTAAGAAAAATTCAATTAGCCTAAATTACAGTTTCACAATAATGTGTCAAATCTAGTAACGCTGTTTTTATGGGTTGTTTTTTTGGTTTTTTTTTTTAATGCTTCTAGCTGTATGAACCAGTGTTATGTATTAGTTTAAATGCTGGTGCAACAGTACATACACGATGTGCTGCATTTCACATGTAATCAGCATATAAGCCTCTGCTAACATTGCAGTAATCTAACGAAATACTGTATTTCCGATGCTACTATAGATCTACGGCTGCTGGAAGAGCAAAGTATACACTACTATAGCTGTCCATTTAAGAAACCGTGATGGTATGTATTACTGGGCTATGATTTTTGAGCAGAAAGGTCATGCTCATAAGTCAGGAGGTAGCAGGACCTGCACCTGTTAATATGAGATTATGAGAACTGCCATGCTGGACTGAAATAACCTATTTTGTCCAGTACAGCCACAGCAGCATATGTTGTAGAAAAAGAATACAGAATAATGTTTAGATACAGCCACAAACCTTCCAGCAAGTAGCAGTTAAGAGACTGAGAAGGGTAAACTCTGAAAATTAGTAGTTTGCCAACAGCAGCCTTACCATGACAAAGATATAGTTCAGGGTGTTACTGAAATACAGAAATTCAAGATTTTGTCCCAAGAACCAACAATTCTTGTTTAGAGTAAAAAAAAAAAAAAAGATAAAAATTAAATAACTGTAGTTGTAACACAGATTTAAATACAACTTATTGATACATTAAAAAAAAAAAAAAAAACAAAACAAAAAAAAACCAACCAACCAAAACCAACTTTAAGTAGGGAAATTAGATTTCAGTTGTTAGAGGCAATTTATGTCAACAGGAGTCATAGACCCACCAAGTGAGTATGTAAGTGGAGCTATTCTTTCCTTTTTATTCTAACTGTGGTCCAGAGAGTCTTAACTGGGCAGCTAAGCAACAGTGAGAGGGGAAACGGAGGTGCAGAGAGGTGAACTGATTTAACCCCCTTGTCCCTTCGCAGATACATGTCAAAATATGCAGGCAGAGCTAAGGCCCTGTGAAACCCAAATCAGAACCCTAAGCTGAAATTGCACCACACACCTTACCTCCTAACGTGTGTCTCAGTGAAACCATATAGGCAATTTGGAGATTGCTAGGTCTACACAGTTATTTTTACATAAAGGACCTAAAAGACAGCATAACTCATGAAGCAACTCAGTTGAAAAAACAACCTGAATGTTGCATTTTATACAACACAAAATGGATGTTGAAATTAATGTGCTGCAGGAAACAGAAAGAAAGAGGTATATGATCAAGTCATCTATATCACACTTTAGCAATTGCATGTAGCTCCTTGCTACCAGAGATTTGCTTTCCAACAGCAAATAATAAAACTATACTTTTTGTGCTGTTAATTATATGCAAATTAAAATTGGGTGCACATTAATGCAAGGAGTTGAATATCCATTTAATCAGATCCTCCCTGCAGGGTCCAATGATAAAAATGACAGAAGACTTGCATTACTAATTTTGAACTTCTCACATCTTGTACGTACTTACCTTGTAAAAGAACTGCTACTGTGACACCTGCCTGCTGGGCCGAAGGTTTATGTTGATTAAGTCTATAGGAGCTAGCAGTAATCCTCCTGAAGGGAAAGTTCAGTTCCTTGAGCTAGGAAACCTAAAGAGCAAATCCCTGTAGTAACTGGAATCATGTAGCTGCTGAAATCAACAGCAACAACCCTGTCACATTCAAGATTTTTTGATAAAGATTTAGGCTGCACCCTGTTCTAGCATGCTCCACGATGAGGGCAGAGGTCTATTGTTTAGATCGCTTCCCTCTTTTATATCAGCAGGGATGTGAAGTGCCTCTAAACTATCTGATTACGTGTATAATCTCCCTTCGGTTTTCTTTCCTAAAAAAGACCTGAATATCTACCCTTTTCTCAGGCTTTTCTTCAGCTTTCATCTTCACTTCTAATTCTAACATGGAGAGAAACTTCCCATGGAATAGAAGGGCAAAAGCCTCCTTGATGTAGATTCTATGTATTAATAACAGTGACAAGAGGGCCCTTAACCCTGTTTAATAGCTAAAAAGACAAGTGGCAGGGGAAGAAAACAGAAATTTATACGAATGAGACCATATTCTATTATGCCGCCTCACATGGTGACAGCATAGACTCATGAATTTTCATCTGACATGACAGCCAAGATCATTCCCAGGGTCTTACTGTGAAGAATGCAGATTTGCCTTTCTCCCTGCATCACAGGGCTGTTCAAATCAGCACCAGCTGGACTGGCCTCTCATGAAGTTATCCTTATAGGGAAGAAAGATGTAAATTTTTTTTTTTTTTCCACCGAGCATGCTGCTACAGAAAAATGGTACACCTCCTACTGGGAGCTGCAGAGCTTTGCTCCAAAGCCCCAGCAGTCCTGTTTTGTGGTTAACACTACTCGAATGAGTTAAGGAGAGGTCATTAGACTTGCGTAGCAGGAAGGGTACTTTAAGGGTTAGTTGTGTCATGGATCCACTTCCTTTCAGCCAGCAACCGCTGCAGAGAAACAAGCTGATCAAGAGATGCAGACGTTATTGACTACGGCAGTAAGCTCTCCTGCAAATCCTTGTCCCTGGGTACTGTCAGGGGAACTTCTCCCAGACCAAATCACTGCACAACTCCTCTAAACTTACTGCCACCTCAGTGGAAGCACCTCTAGAACCTAGAGCATCTCAATGTTTAGAAGGCATTCAATTATTTTTCTGTTGTCAAGCCAAACTCAAAAAGCATCCAGAAAGCTTAAAAGGAAGCATTTCACTGCAGACAGCACAGCTTGGCCTACAACCTAAAGCAGCACATCTGCCTATAACACAGTCTCCCATTGCTTTTCTTCAAAGGTTTGAGCCACAGTAAAACATGGTTTTAAGATCTAATTAATTTCCTTGCTTTAGTGGTTGCTAATCTAACACTGTTAAATGAGCATAGTCTATTTTATTTTAAAACCGTCTATAGTACGTTATACATATTCTGAAATTTCTTTAATTACAGATGTGATAAATACTTAATTAGAGACTTCACAGAGTGTATTCTTTACTCATTAAATCCCAATGGCAACATTTTCTGCAGAGCATGTATGTATTTATTTTAACCACACTATCCATGATGACTTTTTAGATGCAAACCCGTCACATACAAATAGAAGTCTTTATTTCATAGGTCATTGCTATAATGTGGTGTAATGTCACCGTAGAAGTGTTTTTTTAGTATGTCCATTTAGCCACAGCCATGAGAAAACAGAGCTGTTCTGAGATGTTTTCTTGAAGGAACCTTTGTTTTTCTTTGCTTTGTCCTTCTGAAAACAGGTTTCCTGGCCTCTCTAATTTTTTCCACTCATCGGACATATTTAAGCCCTATTTTTTACTTAAACTAATATTTATTCTTAACATTTGAATCTACTAAAAATGGCATATTTTCTTCATAGGGATAAATTCATTACTGAGAAGACCAGTTGTAAAATGAAACGAGAGAGCTGGCATTTTCTTTCTATCTTTAACAAAGATGCAGAAGGCTACAAAAACTTCACACTGAGTTTCTGCACAACATGGGGGAACACATTCGAAGTTGTTTGGGCATCTAACGATGAATTTTAATTCCCACATCCATTTTAAACTGGGTAGACAATACTTTAATGAAATGGTGTGTCATGTGAGTATCTAAATACTTTTGAAAATTTAGTGTGTGCTGAGCTTGGATAACTCACTACAGCTAATACCCCTTCCATTTAGTGACTCCATTGAAAATTTAAGTCAAATCTCTTAAGATTTACTTCTCAGAATCGTGTCTTTCATCATAAGTATTTCTCCTCAAGTAACTTAATCATTTAATTTTCATTTCAGGAAGTAAAGCATTCTTCTTGAAAAAATTCTAGGAAACAAAATATCCTCAAAGCAGACAAGATACATCACTCATCATTCTCTGATATCATAAAATTCAGAAATTAATAATATGAATAAATGTATGCTAAGTGATATAATTACTTACATACATATCTTTAATATACCTTCCTTGTTAGCAAAAATACTACAAATTATTACCATAAGATTATATCTGCAAATCAGTATGTTTTAATTGTTTATATGCACCAATAGGACGAAATTTCTTTAGGAAAATAATTAAGTACAGATTAAAATTAATTATTTAAATACAGGTTTCCTGCCTGCTGACTTAAACCATGATTAAAATTGGTGATTTAAATCAAGCCACCCTGCTGTGACCTACCAAAAAAAAGTTTTCTGAATTATAATCAAATAATATGCAGTATTCAGTATTAATTAGAGTGTTTTATAGTTAGTGCTGGTTTCTGAAATGAGACATGCAAGTGCTTCCATGGGACTGAATTCTTAATTCCTCATTTCTCCTTTCATTACATATGTCAGTTACAGAGGTTTACTGCAGACGTTGAATTTTATTTGTACAGAAGTCTATATGAGATTGCAGTGCATTAAACTGCATTCTAAGAGAGTATTTCTAAAGAAACAGGGATGCATCAAATGAGCAAGAGGTTAACGGGTGCAGTCACGGTGTATGTGTCATCAAAATATCTAAGATAGTGCGCCATAAAAAAGCCTCAGTCTAATTTGTACATATCATTAAACAATCTGTAACTTATTACTGTAACTCAGATTTCCTTAATTTATGATTGTTAAGAAACTAATCTTCTGACAATACCTCGTATCTCGTCTGACATACACAGTTCCTCTAATGGCTCTGTATTTACCATCAACATGACCACAGTCTCCTATACACTGTAATAGGCAGTTTCTTGGAGCTCTAAATATATGTTTTCCCGTATTGTCTTTATGTAAATCCCATTAAGAAGGATATCTAAATTGCAATGCTGCTTACTAGCAGCTTCGCTTTGCATCTCAGAAAAGCAAGCCTCTCTCACAGTCTACATATATTTAACTTTCTATCTCATCGTGTTTAAGTACGTTTGGTTGTCTATCATTTGCATACAGAAATTAAAGGCAGAAAAGGGGGCTATTAGGATAAATAAGATGCAACCATGTCACCCCAAAAATAACATATTGAGACCATCTTTATCAAGAAAATGTCTCCTCTTTACCTCAGTCCTCAGCTACCTTTATCAAAGCGTCAAGAATTTTTTTCCTATCCCAGAGGTCTCTTCATGATTAAATAGCTCTAGTAATTACTGCCATGGTCAGATGATACCTTTAAAACTCTAATTACAAAAATAAGGTAAGGGATCTAGTAAAGCAATATAGTTGTGTAACTGACATCAACAGGATGCAGTTTATACAAATGATTATACGTGACAGATGATTCATAGTTCTATCAAGAGTTTTTAAAAAAAATGTTCCATTGACCTCTGGATCTTTAGTACTGTGCAGAAAATAGGAAGTTTTGTTAAGTGTCAGTCAATTTTTAGTTTTTAAAAAAAAAAAGAGAAAGAGAACACACCAAACATCATCATTTTACATCTTATACAACTTCAAACTCCCGAAATCCTAGGAAAACAATCTGGTTAAAGTTCTGCCACATCTCCACATTCTTTTGGATTGTTCTTAGGGCAGCAAAACAGCAAATAACAGACAAAAAAAAAAAATATTTCAGCATCCCATAGCTCTCTCCATTTAAAGCTATAGCAGACACCGTAAACTAGAAAATAAAAATATACTTGAATAACATTGTTTAACCTTCATCTTTAATTATTTCTCCATTGCTCTAGGGAAAAAAAAAATATATATACCTACAGTAAAGCTACTCAATTCCATTCATAATCACAGTGTCCGCTGGAGGCCAACTGACAATGTGATAGTCAGTGGTGTGTCTCTTTGAAGTTAATCAAGCCAATACCTACACCCCAGAAATCATGGGCTGGACTTCAAAAGATTGCAGAAAAAGAATCAAGAGCTCCTGAGGGAAAAACTATGATGGATGACAAAGAGCTGCCTATTTAGATAATTATGTAAATGGTCACAACACTATACCAGTGAAACTCCAGGACACTGAAGGGAGAGGCATTCACAGCAATGAGTTAACTTGATCCAAAAGGTAAGATAGCATAAAAATTGCACAGAGAGCATGTCTTTCATAGTTTAATCAAAAACTTCCTTTTTTTTTTTAACATAATATTTCTTAAAACTTAGCAAAAATGTTTAAGTTATTTACCATTAGTTCGTATTATTCATTTCACCTCTGCTTGCATACTGGATGAACACATTTAATTTTAACACAACTAAAAGCTCAACACTCAAGATACCACTGGGCATCCACCATAAAGCTCACTAGACAAAAGCCATAACAATACCCAGAACAAGTAAGAGTGAACAATGAAGAAAGCTACTACACTTTATTTCCTCCCTTGGTTTTCCAGGATAAGAAAAATCACCTAATCCTCCAGGTATATGCTTTCCCTGAAGAACCTGAGCAGTTTAGGGCACAGCCCCATATGCATTTGCTCTGGCTGTTGGCCAAGACAGCCTTGAAGTTCCTCTGCATCAGTCCTCGTCTCTACTTCCCATGGGAAGAGGCAACAGAAAGATACTACTTTTGCTTCAGATTTTATTTTGCAGTTTCCAGGGCAATGAGGGTCTATTTCTGTTCTTACTATCCTTCAGGCAATGAGACTAAATTAACCATTACCATTACACTAGCCATTATCAATTCTTTATTTTCTGGCATTTTAATTCTAACTCTTGCACTAACTAATGGCCTCAGTGCACAATCAGACCCCAGAGTTATTCTTTTATTAAGATGTCCTGTGCCTAACAAAACAGAAGTACTCGACTAGAAGTTTTAAGTTGTTACAATGCAAATAAAAACTGTAATTATATTAGTCTTCTCAGGACTGAGTACCTCCCATATGCAGCTTGCTCTGCAGTGTGAAACTGTGGGAACTGCAGGAGTTATAAAAATGTGATGCTACATCTTGCTAGTAGCCTTCCCAAAAAGGCTCACACACAAAATAAGAAGCCTTGAAACAAAGCTGAGTTGCCAGAGCAGGGTCAGTCAGAGGATAAATCACAACTCAGTGACTAATCTGTCCTGTTTCTCTGAGCTGTAAATCAGGAAGAAAGATGAGGAGGTTCTCAGGTTGGTCATGGCACAAATGGTAAATCTCACAGTTTGTCACCAGCTAATAGGAAAGAAAATATTAACACACAAATATGCCATATTAATAAAAAAATTTAGATACTTAATGTTCATTATAATGAATATTAATGAAATTATTAAAAATGGATGTTAGCCTATAAGCTTTCTTTTAGTAAATAAAGTAACTGACTGAAAATAATAGCAGTTCATGCTCCTAACACTTTGTCGTCTCTCTTCAGTCGTTAAATTTGGAAAACTTTACTGGTTGCTTAAGCAAAACACTAAGAAAATTAGATAGAGGTAGTATAGGGCAGCAGCCTGTCACTGGCCCAGCCCAACATTTCTCTTACAGGATTCAGGGTCTGACCAATGAGATTTCTCCTAATTCTTTCATCTCTTTTTGCCAACAGGACATACAGGTACAGATTTATCTCCTCCAGCACTTCACAAGTGTTGTATTCATCAATATCAGAAGATGCTCTAGAAAACTAACACATCTATGTTCAGTACAAAATAGTACATTACTACTTTCCCCAAGTGTGCACCTGGGGCAGATGCATCAATCCCCCTTGGTCCTGGGAGGAAAGTAGATTGTGTCACCACTTCTCAGGGTACCTCTTAGTATCTCGTTTCCTGCCAGGTCTCTTCCCATTTCCCCTTCTCTTCCTTTGCTCCAAGGTGTTCAAAGAACAGCAACATGGACTGCCTTATGCTTCAGTCCTATGAGAGGGTCTTCCTTCCCTCTCACGTTGTTGCATTGGACCACAACACTATTTCTCGTTAAAAAATTCACCGATAGACCTTCACAAGTTCTCCGCCAAAACAGTGAGAATGCTTTACCAGTGGACTTCAGAGTGAGCCACATCAAGCTCTGGAAAGACTTACTGAGTTGCTTTACTGACAGCAGCTTAACTGGTTATTTGCTTGGGTATGTGCTGACAGGGTCAGGAATATAGGAATAACTTCCATGTTTATGCATGTTTATGCTTATGTCCATGTTTATGTAACTTCCATGTTATGATTTGATAGTTCATTAACTGATAACATACCAAACTCCACAAATCCAACTTTTTCCTGTCTGAAGTGTCATTGATCCAAAGATCAATACTGATAGCAATATTTCAGGGGATATATGCCTCTGACCATGTAGTTTTGTCCCCTTACAGTAGAATCACTCCCAAAAAGTCACAGTACTGCTTTCACTCATGCCTGCACAGTAACCTTTACAATTTTTACCAAAAGACAACAATGAGCAGCACAGTTTCATGAAGGGAAAAAAACCTCCCTTGATTCTGCAAGACAGATGGACATCATCAGCCCATGGAAAGAGGATGTAAAATCCAGGATGCTCTGCTTAGGGCTTTCCCTATTGAGATCATCTTTCCTTTTATAACCACATCATCCATCACAAAATCCAAGTGCATGTTTCACCCCCTCTAAACAGCATTGTGAAGCAACTGCCTTCCCCAGATCTTTCCCTATGGATCCTGCACTTAGGAATTTTTCTCCAAGAAGCCTTAGCAGCTTCTCAGTGTTGCTTTCATCACAATTCACAACCATAAGGTGGTTTTCTGTTCCTATTTGTTCAGTTCCTATTGTTTGCTCTTTAGTTTTGGACTTCACTGGATAGATACTTACTAATGAATCTACAGGAATAACTAAGGCGATGCATCACAAAAAGCATGACAAAGAAGCTGAAAAAAAAAAAAACCACATAGCTAGGAGAGTATAGGGGGAAAATATTTTCAAGAAGCAAAATACAAGTAAAGCACTGGAAAAGAATTTATCACTTCCAGAGCCAAAAAAAGTAGAAGAGGAAAGGTGACCAACAGTGAAAGCCAGGAGCAAAATACACAAATCCTATGAGGTTGAAACTCAATTTTGTTTCAAAAAACTAGAAGACCACTCCAGCAAGTTTAGTGCTTGAGAAGAAACAGCTGCCGAATGTACGAAACACAGACATCATAAGGGAAGCAGCTACTCATAACCATATGGTCTTCTACCATTTTTCTTTTCAACTCAGGCAAGACTAATGTGCAGGTTCTGGTAGCTGGGTCATCTTTTAGATCTCATTCTGTGCTTTAGAAAGCAAACTGAGGAAGTAAAGAGTTTTATTTCAGAAGCATACAAAGAACTCTCTAAGAAGCATTTTTTCTTGTCCTGCAGATAAACACAGACCACTGCCTTTGGTGGAATGGTGAATTTATAAGGCTTGGCAGATTTGCTGTACTACTAAGGCTATCATATAATACACACATAACAAAAATCAAAGATTTCATCAGGCCATAAGCAACAGCACAATCTGCTTCCATTGCACATTTGGCAAACCCACAGAGAATAGGGGATTTGCCTGCCATTACAGTTCTACAGCACACAAAACGTGCTTGAAACTGTGTCAATTCACGGAATTAAAATCAGTCATCACCACTGCCAGTGAAGTCACAACATAACAGAAGACATCTCTAACCAGCTCCACAAGACACGAGGCACTAAATGCCAGGCAGGAAGTACCCCTTTGGAAAGCTATGTCAGGGAGAAGTATGAGAGCATGCAAATTTACCTTAGCAAGATTTTGAGAGATCAACTGAAGAAAAACTTCAAGGAAAAACTACCACCAATAGGAAAGACTCCCAAAGGAACACAAGATCTTACTGAAACTCAATAGGAATTGGGCATCAAAACTCCTTAAGCTCCTTCTAAAAAAATTCAGCCAAATTATAATTATACAAATCTGACGTGATGTTGGTGTAAGTGCAACACCATGTATCAAAGTGAAACATCCATTCTACAGACAACCTCAAAGTATCACCATCTGCTCTCTGGCTTACTCTACTCTCTGTGGGTATTTGGTACTGCAAGTCATTTGGGTCTTCTGACTGAATTTCATTATTTGAATAGTGCAATGCATTAGAAGTCAGTGTACCAATATAAATTATAATGAACTGAAGTACTTTCTATTCATTTTGTTAGAATGTTACATTTATTCAGTGTTTCCCTTCTCCCTAGAAACTTTCACTTCAGTGCTATGACAACTTTCAACTCTATTAAGGATCACTTTTCTTCTTTTAACATGAGGCCGCATTTAAAAAATAGAAGCAAGAATAACACAGCTGAATTCATACTCAACAAAATCTTCAGAGGAATCGAGATTGACTGCAGAAAGACATCCATAGACTTGAAAAGTTACATGAACGGTAAGTGAGTTTTAAGAGCACCTTCAGACACGTAATTCTGAAAACCTCCATGGCATCTTTTTGTACTTCAGTTGTCAAATATCTCTAACAGTCTAGCTTTAATTGATTAGATGAAAAATAGAGCTTGTAAATACAGAACAAGAACTTTGTCTCAAGTTTTAAACTACTCATCAGCTCACTGCTCTCAATTAACACAGACTGTAGATTTATTCAGAAAATAAAATAGTGCCTTAGCAGCCTAGAAGTAGGATTCTTTCTTTTGAAGAACTTGACAAGCTTTTGAAGGAAGGAGTGAAGGACTAAATATCTTCACAGTCCAGTATAACAGTCGACCACTTAGCCATATGTAACAGAACAAGTCCCATTTTAGACTATTTTTTCTGGCACTAGTCATATTTAAATACTGCGTAGGTTAAAGACACTGGATGAATTAAGAAAGTAATGAGAGGGGCCATCACTGGCCTTTGAAGCATTAAGGGGAATAAAACCATCAGAGAAAGCCAGCATGGCCTTGGGCTTAGTCCCCCAAGCTACCACTTAAGACTGTGTACACCTATGAAGACACAAAATTTAAATAAGTTAGGAAGAAAGAGCAGAAGGCTTCAGTTCAGTGAATATTTTATATCGTCTCCCTGGCTGATTTTTTCAGCACACTTAATTCCTTCTCAGATACTTTGCTTACACTTGGCATGCAAAGCGACACAGGGTTACAGCTAACAAAGCAGCAAGCGCTTCTCTGAAGATTTGAGTAAATGCTCTGACACACAGAACTGTGCTGATTTCCAGACAACAGTTTGACATCTGCTCCATCATGTAAAAACGAGACTTTACAAAACCCCATTTCAATTCATTTTAAAGCCTCGTTTGAAGATCCCATTTTAGACCCTCTTGCTGTAGATTTCACTTCCCCAACTGCTTAACATGCACGTTGGAGCCTCCAACACTGAGCCATATAGATTTGTCTTTGTCTCTTGTGTTAATTATTAGCTGCTGCAGAGCTGTCTCTGTGGGTGAACGCACACAGAAACAAAGGCGGTAAGGTTGTAAAACCTTTTATCTCTATCAGGGCACATTATTTGATAAGGTGCTAAGCTAATAGCAACGCATGTCAAATTGTGTTTAGACAGATCAGTGTGCTGGGAATTGGAGGTTATATTTGTCTCTGGAAACTAGCACCTGGAGAAGCAAAGAGAAATTCATACCAATATTCGCAACACTATGTAAACTGTAAACCACCTCTAAGCGGTTACTTTACAAACGGCTCTAAGATAATGAAGCTCTGCCATTTCATTTGCCTTGTGCACATCCTTTTGTATGTTAATCATTCATATTCTCACAAAAGCAGGGGAAATAGGAAACAGAATGCGGGGCACTGAGTAATGCAGTATTATGTCAACATTGCACAGCCTTGCTTTAACAAGCATCTCTGAGTACCCAACTGGAGACACTAACATTGCAATAAGATCTAAACATCTGTCCCTGAGAAACAGATAACAGTGTCCATCAAGGCATCCAAAGCTGGTAAAATAAACCACTTAGAAAAAAATACAGATTCCACATATTAGAACAAGAGGTATAGCTTAAATTTTTGTTTAAATATATATATATATATATATAACTTCCAAGGTTTGGGTTTTGTTTGAGGGTTTTTCCCCTCCTTCCTTGCAGGTATTTCCCCTCTGTTTTTTCACTTAGCTGCACTAAACACAAGGCCATGTCTGGACAGTGCAATTTAATGGAAAAGCAATGAAAACATCACTTCTCCATCAGTATCAATGATGATACCTGGTCAGCCTGGAAAATATACCCTTTCCTCCAGAAACCCTTACCGTTTTCAGACAGTTTTGTCGTCATCTGCATTTGAAACCACAGCTTGCTAGTTCGTGCTATGTATGTTCCTTGTCATAGTCTCTTTTAACACCTTAAACATGTTTTCTATGACTAAGACCTTGAGAAGTCACAAGGAATTATCCCAAATGGTAGGTGATTAATTAACATGAAGTTTACAACCTTGATTATCTCAAAGTCATCGGTCCAATGAACACATTTAGATCATCAGGATTCCAGGTATTCAAGGACTGCTTCAGCACAGTTAATAGATGTTTTGTAAACAAACTTGGAAATAATTTAAGGTTGGAATTATTCTTTACATAAACAGAAACTTTCGATGATTTCTCCTTCTTTGTCTACAGACCTTAGAGTCAAAATCTAATGCTTTCAACAGTACTGTACTAAAAGTTGCGCTTACAGAAATAGAGTGTAAATAACTGTGACCTAAAAGACTCTATATGTAATAGGGTATACACGTATTTCAGTTCTTGCACCAGTTAATAGGCAAACTGGGCTCCAAAGCATCACACAAACTAAAATCCCCATAGAATAGGTGGGCTTTAAGTTCTTTTTAAGAAGAACTATTTATGAAACATCTTCAGCATGAGTAGTAGTTTCCAATAACCTCAATAAATAATTGTACTTCATTCTTATTCTTATTTCCAAAGATGAGGCTTCCAGGGAAAAAATATTGTCTACTATTACTACTATTGTTATTAATTCAATGTTGTTTCTACCGGAGAGCCTTATGCATTGCTCCTCCAATACGACAAGTTGCCTGTGTCAGCACTGCTAACAGCCTGCTTAGCTTGTGGTGAAACCCATGAAGAACCCAACATGCACAAAACCAGGTGTTGTGGTTGAAGCCCAGCCAGCAGCTGGGACCACGTAGCAGCTCACTCCCTCAAGCTGGGATGGGGAAGAGAATCAAAAAAGTGAGAGAAATCATGAGTGGAGATAAAGACAGTTTAATAAGTTAAGTAAGAGCCACACACACAACCAAGCCAAAGCTAGGAATTCATTCATTGCATCTTCTCAGCTGGCAGGTTTTCAGCCATCTCCAGGGAAGCAGGGCTTTTACAGTTACTTGGGAAGACAAACTGCCATTACTTGAAGTGTCATACCCCTCCTTCTTCCCCAGATTTTATATACTGAGCATGATCTTATATGGTATGGAATATCCCTTTGGTTGGTGGGGTCAGCTATCCTGGCTGTATCTTCTCCCAGCTTCTTATGCACTCCCAGCATACTTACTAGCGGGGAGGTGTGAGGGGCAGAAAAGGCTCTGACTGTTTAGCAACAACAAAACCCATCAGTGCACTGTCATCACTTTCAGCTCAAATCCAAAACATAGCACTTGAAACATACCAGTTACCCCTAAGAAAGTTAACTCCATCCCAATCGAAACCACGACACCAGGTTAAGCTTTTATCTTAGTTGCTAATGTTAGTAGGATGACATGGGATGTGAACCTATGGTTTACAGGGCTATGGCATACTTCAGATTTCCTGTGTCTCTTTATATTCTAGTTTGAGGTCTATCAGAGGTAAAAAATTAAAGCGGGCTTCTTGGTGGAGTGTGGTGAGAATTTCAGAGGTTATTTTAAGTATCGAGGAAATCTTAGTGAATCCCTGCATTCACCCATCAGGGAAAAAAGACAACCCGAGCGAATACTTCAAGCAAATAAGCGTTTTGCATATGTATACTATGTATATATTATACTCACATGTAGATTGTGTACATATACACACACAGATACGTGTGACTTGTGGTTCTGTTTATGTTAAAATGCCATTATGGTAAACCATCTATACTGCTGATCAAGGAAAGGAAAGCTCAGTGTCACGTTCCTGTTTGTGAATTTTGTCAAGGAAAAATTGGCTTTTGATAAATTTCATAACAAAATTCCCATCCCCTTGAGAGTTAACTAAGATTGAGACGACACCATATCATTTATTGTTTTTGAGAAGATACCCTAAATAAACGTTGATCTTCTTTGCAGTAAACAAATAGACTGCCACTTTTTCCCTCCTCCACCCAAAAAAGTTTTTAAAGAAAGGGAAGGTGTACGCAAATAAAGTATAGAAGGGAATAAAAAGTTTCCTTCAGCATTATATTCTATAGAACATGTCTGAGAACAATGTGGAACTGGACTTGAAACACTTAATAGTTTATACTGTGTTCAATTATATTAAGACTACTGAGCTCAAGCATCTTTAATTCAAGAATTCTTAGAGGGGAAAAAAAAAAAAAAAAAAAAAGATATGGTGACCGTAAGCTTGGAAATAAAAGACTGGCACTGTCTCACCCAAGCAAGGACTCCATTTTCCACCTGGCAAAAATACTCAACGAGCTGGCAGAAAGGCAAACTGATTGGGGTGTGGATCAGTAATTTGTCAAGGGAAACATCTGCATTTGCAAGAGAGAGGCAAGTTCCCCCTTTCTCACTGGAAAACCATGGAAAGTACAGATTCCCATATACCTAAAAGAAATCTTCCTCTGAACTTTCTACTGGAGAAGTAGAAAACTTCCCTGTACTCTCCAGTCTTCAGACCACTAGCAAATGTGTAATCACCAGAGCAACTACTTTCTTCTACATAATATTAAGTTACTCAATCACCAATTTTTCAGCATCATCCAAGCTCTCAATTTTGAACACACTGAAGAAAGGATAAAAAAAAAAATTAAGGACGTACCATGGGTCCTTCTGTTTGAATAAGCGGAGCAGCAAACAAGCAGATGGCATCAGCAAAACATGTGAGAATTAATACAGCATTACACAATGATTTTCATTCAAACGTGTATAAGTAGTTAAATAAAAAGTTCATAAACGCTATCCTCATTTTAAAGGTTAAGGCAAGCAAAACACACAGAAATGAAAACACTTGCCCCACGAGACCAGTGGCAGAACTGAGAATAGCGGCAGCAAAACAACGCAAATCTTTAGTCCCCCTTCCCTGTTCTCTTCAGAAATATACTGTTCATCCTTAGAAATAAACACGAAGCACTTGCTTGTTTCCTGCTCCTGCACAATATAGAAGTTATTTTAAGACCATGCTAAATGCATCCTTCTCACTCTAACTCTGCTATTAGTGTAAGTTTAATAAACAGAGAGCACAAATATTGAGTCAAAACATCAAGAATTATTTTTCCCCAGAACAGATTATAACAACATCACTAGCTTATATGCTATATCATTTAAATATATTTTCCACTCGTGTGGAGATATGCTTGGATAGGGTTTCTAAGCCACAAAACACATCTGTAATTCAAAAAGGCATGGCACTCAGCAAGAGGATGCAAATGAGACCAAGCAGAGCAAGCCCAATAGAGAAACCTCATCCACCCACAAAGATGGGTTATGCATGTCGCATTTTCCAGCCTATTTCTCTTAAACATGTTTTGCACTTTCTACTGCTAAAAATAACACTGTTACATTAGGAAAGGAGCAGTGGCAGAAACCAGTGCTTGCTGGCAAACTGCTCTCTCCCCCTCCTCCCCCATTTGCTGGGGGGTTTTGAGGTTTTTTTTTGTTGGGGTTTTGTTTTGGGGTGTTTTTTTCTTAAGAGAAAAAAAATATCTGTAGCATTTTGGATGTGTTTAGGTTAAATACAGCTGTTAAACAGTCACACTATATATGAATAAGCTGAGAATAGTATTTGTATTTGTCTTGTATAAGTCTCATCAACTCAATTGTGGTTTTACTGACACTCACGTTAGTCAAGCAGCTCAAAGAAAGCTCCCTACAACTAAACTGGTGCGAGAGTGCACCCACCGTGACCTTAAAAGTGTGTGCAATATGCATGTGCACCTAAGATAAATGTATTTATCCATGTGTTTAATAGAACATACACTTATTATGTAAGTTACAACACTGGAAAAGCAACACAACAAGTCTCCTTTCCATCATAAAAGGACACACCATCTAAAAACCACCAGGCTTTGCTTTTTCTCTTGTGACACCATGACAAAACTAAAGAGGACATTAAAATACAACTGCACATTCAAAAAGCCCTTTAAAAATATTTGACCCTTGCAACAATCAAGATTAAACATTATTACTCCTCCAGAACCTTTCACGGTAGTGGATCACACCTAGGTCCAAGCATCACTCCCAAAATAAGTAAAATCAGTCTCATTCATTTTTCATGACACAACACAGGACATGTCCTTAATGTTTGATCTGCTTATGAAAGTACACCACAGTTGTTACTATTCATTAGAAGAAAGGACATGAACATATGCATTTCTTCAGATCATGTACCTTATTTAACGTTTCCATAAAAAGCCAATATAAAAGTGATCATATATCAACATATTCATATATATTGAAATAAACACTATTTTCAGCAAAAGTCACCAAATAGTGCCACCTGCTGTAAACTGTCCAGTACTGCCAGTCAGCCACCAGCCCCTCTTCATTACCTGGAAATCACAGAATAAAATACAGCCAAACCCCTACATTCAAATGAGAGACGGAAGAGGTACACAGAGAAGCAAAGAAACAAAGAAACAAACAATCATCGTTTAACAGAGCTCTGCTGGAATCAGAGGGATATAAATACTCTATCATTCCATAGTGTATCTATTTTTGTAGTGCCTCCTGGTTCACTAAACAGGCACCTATCTGCCTAAGAAAATCCCTATATGAGCATTGATACATACGCTCTCACTTAAATGCCTTTAGGACCGTAATTTATGAGCAGGTCATTAATAAGGGTAATATGTTACAACTGAGATTCTAACAAGAACCTCCTAAGGGTTCCAGATAAAAGGTTTCGCAATTGAAGCAATAAAAAAAATTGCACAGCTGCAGTCTACGTATCAGAGAAATCAACAATACTCTCAAGATGCTTCTACAGGACAAAAAAACAACTAAGATAAACCCCCATCATAAACTCTAAAACACTCAGGGCAGTAGGAAGCCTTCATTTGAGCATTTGCATTCTGTGGTGACGAAAATAAGACAAATAATTACCTGAAGCATTTTAAAATATTATCTGCAGAACACACCTAGCGTCTGCCTAAAAGACGATACAATTCATTTTTTTTAAGTAGCCAAAGCTCAGGTGAGAGACAGAAAGATGTTTTAAAAGCAACTGCTTCGAAAAAAAAAAAAAAATTCTTCCTATTATTTTCATAGGATCCTGAGCTACAAACACATCACTCCATTCACCAAAGCATGCCCCAGGACAGTGCAAGTCACACACTGAGTCAAAGAGATGTTCCTTCACATCCATACCAATACAGACCACTTCACCACGACATAGCTGAAATGAGCTAAATATATTGAAACTACCTGGTCATTCTACATCCGAACAGAATTATCTTTCTAGACTTTCTTAAGTGACTTCAACTCACAATTGACCAAAGCCACCAGGCTAAGATCCCATCTAAACCACACCAGAGGAGCCCTCACAGCACTCACATTGACAATCTGGATCCTCTACCTGGGGTAAAGTGTTTCTTCATGAAGCTTTTCAACGTGCTGCACAACATTCAATCATGCCCTGTGTGTACCTCAGAGGTGACTGAAGTTCCTCAACGCAAGCATGTCAGCCTGGTAGCTAATGAAATGCTGTGTGAATGTAATGAATGAAAATGAATTAAAATGCTATATAAATGTAAATTATTGTTATTAACAAAACTGAGGGCATTTTTGTGCTACTTCCATTACTAATTTTTCACTCACATTTCTACACGAATTTTAATTTTGTAAAAATAGATTAATTAAGTGCTGATTGATTTCTATTTTCTAAATCATGATGACATTAAAGCTTAAAGTGTCATGTCACAGGTAAAACTGTTGAAAGCCACAGCAGCAGTGACAGTAATGAAAAAGTATCCATATTAATTACATGTGCATTTATCATGTAGCTTTTTTATATATACATAAAGACACTGCTTTTCTGTGTTATGAAATAACTTCACTCAAAAAGATAGATCAGCTGAAAGTACTGGAGGGCCAGATTCTCATACATCCCTAAGGAGCCCTTCACACTGCCTCCCTGTGTAAAGGAACTTTAAATCAGGTAGATACTCAACTGAAGGCTGTTACAATATCCCCTGCACAGTTATTCATATTCTGAATAACTAAGCTATAAGCTCTTCTATCTCTTCAGTAGGTAAGATCTAAGCCTTTAGGCTTTCCCTGTCTTCGCATTCTTTGCAAGCACTATTCTGGTGGCTGAGTATAAAACTTCCTGCTGTCACAACAAAACTTTGTGTTTTCACTGAAATTCGCCTTTCCACCAACCTTCAAAGGTCTTAACATGCAGTTCCTGGTAAACTATTTCCTTCGAGATTCGTGCAATGAAAAGGGTGCATTGCTCATTCTCAGAGTTCAGTACTAGGCTGTTCCACAGCACTCAGCCTTGTCAACACTTGGTACTGATCAGCTGCTTTAAGACAATACAAGTTTTGTTATACACAATGAGTTAAAACTGACAACATCCTTCTTAAATCAGAAAGTTTTAGAATCTTACTACAGTCGAATAAACTGAGGCACTGAAACATTAATGGCAGCATTCTTACTCCTGCTTGAGTAATAGGAAGTGTACACATCCAGATCCATGTATTTCAGGAAACAGCTACCTTCAAAAAGGGACCAAGCACATGTCTTTACAGTTCAGGAATTGATGAGAGTTCCTAAATCCAATGCTGCTAGGAGTCCCCAAATTTGAAATGAAACAACAGCAAGCCTCAGAAGATGCCAAAGAAAAGAGTCTTTGAAAATTCTAGCTTTCAGATCATCTTGAAAAGGGAAACATCAGGTTTCTGCTAAAAACTTTCTGTGTCTTATACACATATTTAATTTCTTTATAAAATATTTAGTAATGTCATGTCATATGGAAGCTGTGTATTTGAGATGTATGTATGTGTACATATATATACACAGACACGTGTTCTATGGATTTCTCTTAACTGTTCACTGTAGAGTTGCTTGACATTAACAGGCAGCTATTTGGTGGGGCAATTAGAACATTCTTCTTGCTACTGTGCTCTTATTCACCAGTCTGCTTATGAGGAGAGAGTGGTCATAAAGTATGCTCCTTTTTTGAGCACTCGCTGCTACAAGATGTCCAGAGTCTAGTAGGGAAATCACCTTGCAGGTAACATCAAAGGCAACTGGCAGGATGAATTAATTGAAGCCTTACAATAGTGAGCTGTCTCCAGATTTCTCATGGCAGGAAACACACAGCCTTTGTCACAAGATCTGCTCGTTCGATTTGCTCATGACTGAGCTTCTTTCTCTCAGGTCTGAGATGCATTGTGAAAATAAATTTGAAATCCTGTAAATTTACAGCTGGATAATTGACAGCAAAGGTGCACCATCAACTGCAGTAAATTAACCATTTAAGCCATAAATCACCTTTATGATTTGCACTGTAAATGTAATTGTTAAAAATGTTCATCTTAACAGTAAATAGCAGTTCAAAGAAATCAATTTAATAATGACAGATTGTTTCCAGCTAGAAATACAGTGTAAGAACAGTTTATTTTAATTGCAAACTTGTATTCAGTTGGTGCAGATCAGTATCTCAGAGTATAGTCTTAAAACCACAAATGGACTGTTTATTTTTACTTGTTACAACAGCGACACTTACTGAACATCGATGAATGCTTTTATGTGTGTTGAAGGAACTCATTTTAAAATAATAGAAGTAACTGGTGTGATTCATGAGTCCTTACAAACTAGCTTGAGAAAACATATTTAAACAGCCACTTATCAGAAAGGCAAAAGTAAAAAGAAAAATAATAGGAATGAAGCAGGAACTCAGTTTTTAAAAGACTTTTAAAAAGCATGTTTGTTCTGCTTAATATCTTTTACGACTTCTAGTACACAAGTTCTAAGACATTGTATAAGGGGTGATCAGTTACTGGACCAGAGACCAAGGTGGCTCAAGTGTTTATATATTGCGAGCAAATTCACATCACCACTCTGCTGCCCTGCTCTCTTTCTAGGGCTGTAAATAGTAGTGCTGGGCAGAGAAATGCTGTTTTTGCCTTTCAGATGTTTGGGTTTTACCATGTCTTTTTTCCCCCCTCTTTGTCCCACTGGTACTCTAACCTCAAGTCTTCTCTTTGCTTCCTCTTCCCATTTCAATTTGTTTTCTCACCCTTCACATTTCCCTATACACCAAGCTTTCTCACTTAACACCTTTGTCTCAACTTATACTCCACTTGTCCTCTCAACCACACCAACTCCTTTTTCTTCATGTGTTCTTCATGTTTGCCATGCAATAAGGTTTGTGTATCATCTGAGAATAGTGATACACATGCACAGGGATGTCAGAAGGCTCAAATCCAATACGTCAGCAAACGGATAAAGCTCCTCACTATTACATCGTCTACAGGCACATTCAAAAAACGCTCATTGATAAAAATGTTATCACAGCTTCAAGCTGAAAGTGTGCAGATATACACTATACAGATAGACTAATACATCTATGTTACCTTTGAATTACTAAACCAGGTATTCTCTCTCTTTGCCCAAAAGTTAGTAACAAGGAAAATTATCTTCGCCTTGTGTTAAATGTGGAATAGAATGTGAAAATCCACATCAGATTTCTATGCTTAGCTACTGGCTTACTCACACGTACCATGCAATCTAGGGCCTCACTGTTTTAATAAAAAGCCAAGACTACTCCAGCTACCACAAGTGCAAATTCAGCTATTGGCAGGTAGTGATGAAGGCAACCGGAGAGATGGGAAGCTGGAATTTGCCTGCTGTGGTGGTGATTTTTACAGTTTAACCTCCTTACGAGAAAACAGTGATAGCTGGCATCCATAGCTATTATTGAGGGAAACAGCCCATCTGCATATGCCTAAGTCAGCAAAAAAGGCATGAAATTTTGGGGGATTTTTTTTGCTCATTTTGGTTTCAGGGAGGGGGTGTGTGGTTTTGTTTTTAAAAGTGCAAAAAGATTTTAAGTAGGGTCCGAGGACCTTTTAGAAGCACTTTCTTTTGAACAAATACCATGGAGAAATTTGGGTTTTTTTTTCTCCTTCAAAAAAGGCATAATTTTTTTCAGAAAGAATGCATACACCTTTTGTTGCCATGCTTCAAGTTCAGGGTAGCCCTAAAAGATGGAATCAATTGATTCAGGGTATTGCAAGTTAAGCAAACATTTCCTGGCTTTACTCTGTCTTCCTACCTAATTTGTGACTGCAATAGTGTTAATATCAAGTAAAATAGAGAAAAAATAAGTTATTCCAAGGCATTAGTTGTACACTTTAGAAGGAAATTCAGTAGCTGTTTAAAAGGAAATTCTATATTGTATATATTATAGTTTAAAAAAAAAAAAAAAAACATCATGGGACTTGCACTAGAAATTGCAAGACTTGGTAACATGGACATAGCCATCCCTTTCCAGCCAGAGGAGGTATTCTGAAACCTTTTGTGAGAACATGGCACCCTGCCATGTTCCTTCTACCACACTAAGGTAGATCTGGCACCGCTGGCAATGTGCCACCTCTGGAAGAAAAGCCATCTATCAGCTAGGCTGCTTCAGGCTCACCTGCAGCCCCTGTTACTGTGCACGTGAAATGAAATCCCATTAGACTACAGTGCCCAAATTCACCACCGAAATTATTATAAAGTTTAGTCACCTCATGTAAAACATCTACAACTTATAGTTGAATCATTCTTTTGTGATAAGCTACATCTTGATTGTGAAATCATTACTTCTTATTTCACCAGTCAAGAATAGGTTTCAGGAGAACATCCTCCCCAGAATCTTATAAAGTTCCATTTGGGGTGTGAGGGAGACAAAAAGCAAAACCAGGTTTTGCCAGAATAGTTCAGTTTTCTCTCCCAGAGGAGCAGTTTAGATTCTGTATTTGCCCATAGTATTTTGCCTTACAGAAATCAAAACCAAAACATCCAAGTCTATTCTCTCCCCAGAGAGCATTTAAGCTGATGTTTTATATATTACAGTAGCCTTCACATTCCAAAAGCATATTTCAAGTACTAGGTCTTATCTATGAAGCTTAGGCATAATTTAGCACTAGCTTTCTTCTAATACTCTTCAGGGTCCCTTCTATTACAGTGATCCTAATTACTGTCAGTTTGAGACACGAGTTCGACTAAAGCAGCAGCACCTTTTGGTGAGTGTTGTACACCCAAAGCATAAAATTATGTCTTAATTTATCTCATGTTTTCTTTGGTTTATAATCATTTCATTTTAGAGTTCTCTAAAAAGCTCTAACTTAGTTGGCTTTGAAGTACTTTCTCACACTCCTCCACAGCTAGTGTCAGGATACATCACGCTGCAAGTACATGAGGTATCGGTGCCACACGGCAAGGAGGAAGGGGGCAACTGAATCTTATACTTAAAAAATTGAATTGACAGGTCTGATGGTGGGTTTCTTCAGTTGTGGCACCAATTCTCTTCTAAGTTAAGCTTGGCCAGAGACTCGCAGAATGAGGTTTCAGCTGCCTCCCTACTGCTACAAAATAATAAAGTAAATAACTGTTCCTGTGATAAACACTATCCAGACAAATGGATATGTAAGCCTTAAGAAGCAAAGACCAACCATTCAAAAAAAAAAAAAAGTTTTATTAGAAATCCACTAACCTTAATTAGTAATTAGTCCCTCTGACATTCACACCACAGCTTACCACACACCTCTGGTACACCATAAATACCCCAAAGCTCCTCTGAAGTTGAGAAGCCCAGGTGCATGTAAGAGACCAGCTTTTTGATGAAAGCTTGTAACATCCTGTAGCAGCAAGGGGATGACTAGACCAGAACGTCTGCATGTTGAAGTTGCTCTCACAGACCTGATCTAAAACCCCTTTAAGCTGGAGCAAAATACTCTGGTTGTAACTGTATGTGTTGGGGTGTTAGGTTTGGGGTTCTTTTCATGAAATAGTGCCCTGATTTTATCTTAGTTCTGGATATAATGCTTGTTACTCAATCCCATAGTTTCAAAAGATTAGAAAGATGACTGATTCTGGTTGTAGACATATTTTTTCCTTCCCTGTGAAATAACTGATCCATTTTTCTCTAGTTTGGAGAACGAGAGTCAAAGTATTTATCAGAGTAATAGGAAAAGATTACACATGTAGATGGATTTGCAAAACGTCAATCCCAGCAGGCTTCGGAAATTAAAAGAGCTTAATGCACAGGGAGTGATATACTTTACAATAAGGGAAATGTCAAGCTGTGGAAAAACTATTCCAGAAGATAACTGTGAGTTAAGTATAGAGTTCACTTCTCTTGTCACTTGATCCTCTCCTTAGAATTAAGAGCTGAACTTCCCCATTTTGAAACATGTAGAGTAGCAGCTATAAAAATCCACCACAAGAACGTTCATATTAGGAGATCTTTCTGCTTTTACACAAGTTTAAGGGATTGTCAGAGGTCAGAGAGAATTGAACATCCCTGCTGAGTCACTTCTATGAAAGACATGCTGTGGAATAGTGCGGGTGTGCTTAACTCTACATGGCTATTGAGACAGGACCAAAAAACCAAAGAGTAGTGAGGCAGAAAGAAAAAAAAGAAAAAAAAGAAAAAACATTCATGCAGTATTGACTGTTGTTAGGCCTCAATAACAGGAACCAGTAGCCATTTTTAACAGATAAACAAGGATTTTCTGCTTAAGAAACAAACCATACTCAAAGATCCTACCAATATTACTCACACAATTAATGTTATTTAGGACAAAGCAGGTGTGGTATCATTAGGTTAACTAATGGTAGCTCATCACTAGGTTAACCTTGTCTTACAGAAAAGATTATTTTCTTCTTTTTTGGGGAAAGTGAGAATAGATACACATGCAAATTTCCAAATACCCTTTAATGAAACAGAGAAGTATTTCTTGGCAGATGCAGAGTGACAGACACATACCGGTTCCCCCCCTCCCTATCTATTGTTGCTTCTCTATCTCCATAGGTGAGAACTGCCTTCCCCAGGAAGCAGCCAATACACTTGTTATTTCCTGGCAGGGGGCAGACTAATGAATCAGAGTAGGAGCACAGCTTCCATTTAAATGCAAGATTGGACTGAATACCTTCCCAAGCTAGTAGAAATGCAGTTATGTTGTTTGGGAGGCTAACAGAATTTGTTCTATAGCAGCTTTTAGAATTCTATTGCTCTTAATGCATGAAAAAAATTATCTTAGATTTGGATCACATTAGAGAAAGGGCTATCAGTATAACAACATCAAGGCCCCAGTGTAAAGAAAATTAGCCTGGCTTGTAAAATAAATAAGTTGAAGAAATAAGTAAAATAAGTACCTTCTTACCTCCCTGCAGTGCACTTCTATCTGAGATTGGCGCTAGAAGCGAAGGAACTATTGAATTACATGAAACTATGTTTCCTTACTGCAAGTCTCTCACACTTAAAAGACAGCTGCCTCCTGGTCCTTTCTCAACAGAAAGCCTCACACACCACCATTACAACTACATTCATTGTGATATACCTCGCTCTTCAGATGTTTAGAAAGCAGGAGTATATGAATAAGTTCACCTCTGTTCAGGAGACAGCTTAAGCACTTAAATACTAATTCTGAATTACCTAATCCTCACAGCTCCTCACCACAGCAGGTACAGTTCTCACTGGTCCATGAATTTTCTGCCATGATTTTTACTTGCAGTACTTACCAGTCATAAAACTTTGGACTACATACCTCACTTTTAATCAGAATTCACAATGAAATGTAATCACAGTTCTACATCAGATTTAGTGCAGACTCGTGTAGGGCTACAAAAAAAGTCACACAATGTTTTCCTGTAGACATTCTTAGGACAAAAATAGCTTTTGTAACTGCTAATTAGCAGCCTAATCAGAAATAAATCAGGTAAATAATAAATACTTTCCATGGCATTATTATTGCTTGCAACAAATTAAAGCAATGTTTCTTCGCAATGTCATTGTGAAGAGAGAATCATGGAAATTCAGCAGATAACTTTATCTTCCCATTTCATAAAAGAATCCAAGCAAAGCTGACTCAAAAGTTTGAGTAGACCCCAGAAGTAGCCATCCAAAACCACTATAACCTTTAACTGAAGAGTTCAATCACCTCTTGGGCAAACATCCAACTGAACTGCAGAGAAGAACTCATAAATGCAGATTCGTGCCCTCCACAGTGCTCCTGCTCACACAGCGAAGGAAGCAAAAAGAACCTGCTCCTGCTGGAAGAAGAGCAACTATACCACTTTTGGCCCAGGATACACTAATTTTTCTATCTAGTGTGAGGCTGCTGACTGCTTCATGCAACAAACATGTCTTTTTGCACATCTAGAAAAGATCATTTTAGAAAATCCAAAGTAGGATCGCTGTACTGCTACATCTAAACCCCTTCACTCCTGAACAAACACATGTAGGAAAACTGGAAAAAAAAAAAAAAGAGAGAGAGAGAGAAGTTTAAATCTTTCTGTAGAAATAGAAAAATACATTTTATCACTTGTTAAATTCTGCTAGATGAAGATGATGCACAAGGGATTTACCCAAAACCAAAGCAAAGATGCTTGCAAATATTTCACTATCTCCCAATAAAAACAGCATAGAGTGACTTGCGTAAGACGGGAATAAAGCAGAAATGGGATGTGGATTCTGTTAGTAAAAATGCAGCATTATTAGCAATATGTAAGGTGCTAGAAGGCTCTAAGAATTACTGTTTCCAGACAGAGATCACCTAATTGCCTTTAATAGCAAATTATACTTTTATTGTCTTAAAAAATGGCATAATAATGCCCTGTAAAGCCTGAAGGAACCCTTTAAGACAATTAATCTGCAGAAAGCTGTATTTCCAATATAAACTAAGAACCAGTGTCCATGCCTTCAGGGGGAAATCAGCCTATGAGAGTACGTCCTGGCATTGTGTTGCTTTAAAGTGACTGCTGGAGCATGCCATTTCTTTACTCTTCGTGTAGAGGTCTAGGGCTAGAGTTCACTCCGAGGTTACAGGTTTTTTCAGCCTGGCTAGAGATGGGTAATTACATGGGCTGCAAGCACGTGCCTGCTATGACAAGGGGTCACATTTCATTTTTCTACTATTGCTCTGCACACACTTGGTATGGGCAGAATTTAGACTACACAGTATACACATGCAAGTGCACAAGAGAGTATATTTTTTTCTAAGCTTGTATTTCTCCCTTAAAGCGAGCTTATTACAAAGGAATGTGACAAACCACTAAAGCAATTCACATGCATTCTGTTCCAAGTGATCCCATAACAGTAACACAATCTGCATCCAAGTTGTTGGATGTTTTAAGCCCGAGCTGTAATTAAATATTTGCTGCCTGTTGAGGCAGTAGGTTTACCAAAAAAAAAATACAGACCCAAGATCCATACTAACACTGAAGTGCTTCTAGTAATTCTACCTTTGAGCAAGCTTTTAAAATTAAAATTAAATGAATTTACAACATGTCATTATTCCTAGACCTTATGGAGTGTATACTTTACTGCCTACAGAGACAGCTTCAATCATACTCAGCATTAAGTTGAATTAGTGTCCCAAAGTGCCTACTCCACTCCTCCTTTTAGCAGGTCTCTGTTTAGGCACAAGGTCAAAAATGGAGATGAGCTGCAAGCTGCTTGCAAGTCCCTCATCTGCCTGTTAAGGGGGGCATCTTGAGTTTTATGGCTGCAAGGCTTATGTCAGCCAACCATCATTAATTTAATTTATTAGGGGGAACAGTGAATTATATGATTGAAATAATGTACAGCCAAAGATACTGTTCACTTATTATAGGCAAACGTGTTCTAGTCAGTACTTCTACACTGGAAGCCATTCTTTCCCTCTGTATTAAGGTGCATGTGTGGGGTTGTCAGGGTTTTTTCTTTTTCCTTATCTTCCTTGTGATCAAAACTCGCCATTCTTTTCTCCTAGCAAGTCTCCCTTGGCATTCTGTTACAGGGTGTCCCCCCTCAACCCTTCCCTTTTCTTTGTCTTTGTGCATCCTTAAGGACATTTTATGCTTTTCCAGCCTTTAGAAGTTTAATTCACTTGCTTGCATGAGGTATGGGAGAGAGTTAAGAACTTCAACAGAAACTATGTGACCCTACTACAAGTCTGAAGTAGACTGTCTTTCCCAACACTGGGGACCATAACAGCTGCTTTTCTATCTAGATCACGCATCTAATTCTAAGATTCATTAGCACTAACATCTGCTTCAGAGATACTCTTTCTGGGGCTCTTCATGACAGTTCATAGAGCTGGACAGTACATTTTTCATAACATCCTTAACTTTCTCTTTAAACAGTAAGTTGATAAAGATGATCAGGGAACCAACAGTTAAGCCTGTGCATTACAAATTTAGAAGTCTTAGAAGTAATTATTGTGCTATTTTTTAATTTCTATTTCAAGGGAACCAGAATAACAGACCTTCTTGAATGATGCACAGTAACATGCACAAAACTATTTTAATATTCACTATCTTTTCAGCTATCTTTATCAATAATGCCCGGCCTTTGACTGTTACCTTGAGTGTCCTTTTTTGGTTCTGAAATTATAAAGGCAAATTTTGATCACATTTCTTATTCAGCATTTAGGAATATGAATAGAAGTGCTAAACAAATTCAGGAATACATACGAAACACTACGACTATGGCATATTTCATCACTCAGCTAGAACACACGGGCTTCAAGCTGTTTCCCAGTCATCATACTCCACTAATTCAAACAGTCTAGCATTTCAGACACCCTCTTTAGAGGGCTCCAGAATGAGATAGCTCAGTAATTACTTCTGGTTCTAGATCCTGCTTTGACTTCTGATATCATTTATCAGAGAACAGTGTTTTTGTTCAGAAGTATAATCCCAACTCAAGGATACTATCTACACACTCATTACTTTGACTGCTCTCCGGAGTACAGGTGTCATTACCTTGAAGAGACAGTTGCTCAATTAGACCACTGGAAATCATTTCAGAAATAATCACAACGTAGTCTAATTAATATGACAGATGTTCAAAGTAGCTTGTTTTTATATACTATGCTAGGATTAGCTCATTTGATATTCTATATGCAAAGTCAATAATTTGGGGTAAAATTCCATCACTGACGATAAACAGCTACCTGATAACAGGTACATTTTCTGAAAGGCAGAGCCCTACACCTAGGCATCTAGAGCAGAAGACTAATGAGACATTGAGAACTCTTCAGCTGACACAAGTTTCTGCAAAACCTCAAATAAGCTGTTTGAAAGTGTATGAACAATGAAGGTATTTTAATCTTTACTACATGTTTTGCTTTAAGAAACACATGAGTTTCTTCTGTATTAATTAGATTATTATTAACTGCATTAACAATAGCAAATTCCCCTGTAGGCAGACCTTACAGAAAGCAACCCTTACTGTAGCCCACACAAAACCCACACATGCTCAATCTCTGACATTTCATAGGAAAACCTCCTGAGGCTGTACTAGCTTTATTGCTACAACTGCCAAGTTCATAAAACAACGTACGATAGTTAAGGTAATTTTAGTGCCACGCTGAAACTTGGAGATATGATAATAGTTTAAAAAGTGCCAACAGTTTATATGTTGACTTCTAATGCTGATCCCAGCATCAGCAAAGATATAGTAGAGCTAGTACAATGGTGAAAGCCATCTTAAAATTTTCTGTGCAATTCAGACTGCAAGGTATGAATGTTACTAATTTGCAGACATATAAGAGAACAACATATTGAAATTAGATTCAATCAGACATTAACAAAGTTATTTTCTTTCAACTGTCCACTCAGCTTTTGGTGAAACACTCAAAACCTTCATCTCTTGTGTTAATCAAATCAGAAAAAAATGAACAAAATATATATATATGGCAATCTATAGATATATATAGCCATCTGGAGTCACTATGGTTTGTTAATGGTTTCTCAGTCTCTAGGTTCTTAACACCAAAACACGTGGCTGAGAATGATTTGACAACTTCATTTCTACGGCCTGGTTGTACATTTGCGAACTACTCAAACACTAATTCCTGGGTAGCATTAACAGCTACAACTCCTAAAAAGAGCCTAGAAACACTGAAGATTTACAGTTAAACCCCAAGTACAGTTGTTTGTTTTGTTTTTTGGGTTTTTTTTTGTTTTGGTTTGTTGGGGTTTTTTTGTTTGTTTTTGTTTTTTAGCAAGACAACCTTGATCTCATTTCTCTCCACTTTTCATTACAGATTTTTCTCACCTCTGTCCTGAGTTGTTATTCTTGGAAACAAACCGCAAAATAAGAAACACTTTAAGAAATTAGTTTTTATACTGCACTCTTTTCAAATTGAGAGACTCTCATTGTAAAATATGAAGAGGGGCAAAAGGAGACCCTTTTTCCCTCCCGTCATTAGTTTCCTAAGACTGTCATCAAAGGGTTTGACTTAATCACCCCCACAAAACATGTGCTATGTTCACTTTCTTGACAGTATCTCCCAGGGGCTGGGGAACTGAGATGTCAGTCACCGACTACTGATGTGGTTGGATCAGCCAGACTTAACCCTGACTTAATCTCTCCCAAGTATCTTTTGCCAGCTGGGCTCCTGGGATTTATCTTGAAGCAGCAACAGTATCATCATCTGAATTTGAGTGAATGGGGTATTCATTTTTGAACACAACCTGTTAAATGAGTTTTAATGTCAAGAATGACAATAGCACATTTCATGATTAAAAGAAATTCCATTTAGTAGGAATTGGATTGAGAAGGTATAAGAACATGAACAAACATTGTAAGCAATGAAAAATATAGAGCTAATCAACACATTAAAAAATTGGAAATCAACAGTAACAGTAATCTTATTTTAAGGAACTGTATTTCTATATTAGTAACACACAACTTTTTTGTATGTGCCTGAAATAAACCTTCAGTTAACAAGAAACAGCTACATAAAAAACAACGTTTACCCATGGCCATTAAACAGTGACTTACCACTTAGAAACACTACTGCTATTTTGCTTATGATGTTATGCTATGTCATTCACACACCCTGGCTTTAAGTGTTCTTCACTCTTCCTACCACTAAGCCATAGAAGAATCCCTCATGGTGTTCAACCAGAGTGCCCTCATTCTCCTAAAACATACCATAGAAGCAAGCAGCTGGAACAGAGAGGTATAGAATAGGCTTTTCCTAAAGAGTTTTTTTTTTTCTCCAATTAAACACAAGACTTTGAAAGGAATGCTAACAAGATGTCTGCTGCTCATGCAAGCACATTTCCAAAAAACAATTATGTCATAAACAGCATGTCTTTACTCATTCATGTTGCAGTTTTAAGTTAAGAGACCTCGTTATCAACCAAAACAAACCACCTTAAATTGGTGAGAAAGTATGACCACTCTCTTTTGGACTTCACATGTGAGGCACGGATGTTGGGGGCTGGCTTTGATTGCAGGACCATATAGGCACATCATTAGGGCCTGTCTGCTATGCTTTTTGTGGAAACTCTTCTGTGAATAAACAGAGAATTTTATGTCTCTGCTTCATTTCTGCACTTTCTATAACTCCTGACAGGGGTCAAATTCAGTGTCGAAGAAAACCACTAGTATTTTAATATTAAGGTCTTGTCTACACTGAAGACTTCTCCTAGTTTAAGTTGCCTCAGTACTTCGAATTCTGAGACAGATATTAGGGCAGAGCACAGGCTTCAAGCAGGGGGAGAAACTCCACTGATCCAAAACATGAGAGACAGCAGCTTTGCCTGCATGCACTTAGAAGCATCATATTAGCACAAGTGCATAAGTACACAACATAAGGAATTTCTGTGTATTTTTCCCCTCTATTTGGGCTTTTGTCCAAATTAGTCTTTCATGTCTAGCAAATCCCTGAGTTACCTGTTACTTCATAATAGTTCGTAGCAAGATCAAAAGGCATAAAAGAAATCATTAAACAAGGCCATGGCAAATCTATTAGGCTACAGTACACAAATTAAGTCAACTAAATGAGGGAGAGGAGAACCAGCTTTGATGGCAAATTGTCTGTGACAATTATTTTGGGACTTAACACAAGTCATTCAAGCTAAAGACTGCAATAGTAAAAATCTATGCATTACGCACCACACTCAACTTTACCTCCCAGTACTAGTAGCCTAAAGAGTAAACATGGTTTTTAAAACCACTTAATGGTGTGCCATGACAGCTGATTAATAACTGCAGTTACAGGAGCTGAAAGCTTAGTAACCAAAGCTGGAAAATTCAATCTTATTCCTACACAGAAGTTGGGTTGCAGGGGGTGGGGAAAAACAACAGGAATACATTGAGAAACAGGACTATTAATAAAAAGCACTGAAAGGGTTTCTTAACATAAGATTCCTTGCATATTTTAATTCTTTCATAGTCTATGTTCTCAAAAAAGTGTTTTCAAATACGAAAGCATTTTATAAGGTAGTTGTGATTCTCCAGCTGGTAGTGACAGAAGGTTTTGATGTAGTCTTTGTAAGTGAACATTGAAAACAAATATAAACTCTAAACTACACACAAATTATCATAGCTTCAAAGATGCAAAGTGTATTGGAAATCAGTAAGATTAGGGTAACTTACACATTTATTACACCTCAAGTCTTAATCTTCTTCAAATACTTGAATGAAAGAAGAGTATATTTTGAAGTAAACAATACTTCTCTATAAATAAAGAAAAACTGGAAAGACAGCATTCAAAAGACACAAAACCTACATCCCCAAGATATATCATGAGAAAATAATGATTATTGGTAAGAACACAGAGGAGTCAAAGACCTGAGTTAGATTTCCATTTCTAGAGTAAATATTTCTGTTTTATCAATCTTTTTATCTTTTATTCATTTAAGTCCCTTACCATTTTCTTGTTGCTTTTGGCAGTGCATATTATTTCTTCCATTCTTCTCATGTAGCTTTTTCAAACAAAACTTCAAGTAAATCAGTCCATATTAAAACTTCTGATTATCACTTGTAAGTGATTAGCAAATGAAGCCATAAAAACTATCTCTATACCACATATATGCCAAGAAATACACAGTAGTTTTATATTCCTGGACACTTGAAGACAGTAACATGATAAACAAAAGCCATATTTACTGAAAAACTTTGAGATTGTTATGTGTCAAAGAGACATAGTAATTGCAAGGACTAAGTAAGGAAGAAGAATCAAAGCATTTTAAATATTTTTCTAGGTGAGGTTTTGGGGGTATTTTTCCACAAGGACAAGGAACATGGTAGGCTTATTCTATGAATTCTACACTCAAAAAAAAAAAAAACCCACCACCAAAAAAACCCCACACACCTGTTCTTTCTTCATTAACACAAATATAGACACACACCTGATTCTTCTTTTTGTAACTTATACATACGTATTTTGCAGAAGAACTCATAAAACAAATATTAATTTCTGAATGTTGAGAATCCACAGTATTTCCTCATATTATCACCGTAGAGACTCATAGAATCATTGCCACCAGGACTCCCTGTAGTTACCCAGCAACTTATCACTGAATCAGGGCAGGTACTCAGACAGGTACTACACTTACCAGCCTGGTCACTACTCTTCATCTCTGGAGAAACGCATAAACCACCATAATCTTGCTCAGAAGCTGTTTGAAACCTATAGTAATCTTCCAGGCAGGAGTTTATGAAAAGAGGCACTTTGGGAAACTCCTATCCAGAGCAGAAAAGGGAGTGGACTTCTCATATAGGCATGTGAGACTGAGGGCCTCCACAAAACCTCACCTCTGTAGCAGAGTTAGTAACAAGCCTCTGGAGAGTTGCCACCACAAATCCATTAGCCACGTTGTGGAAAGCCAAAAGTGCCCATCCTAATCACACACAGATTGCATTTACTTTGCACATTTGCACAACTTGAAAGGCCACTATCCTGTTTGCCATGGCCTTGATGTTGCAAGTACTTAATTCTATTGGGATATACTTAAATGGACAAGAAAGAGCCATCTGTGTAAATAGCTCCTCCCTCTAACCTGTATGTGCTTTTGTCCAAGTGAGATCCCACAACTCAATCCACTTTCAATTCTGAAGAGACTCCACATTCTGTGCCATTTCACGCTGAGCATAAGATTCTGGAGAAAATCTACAGGTAAAAAACAGAACAGACCGCATTAGGTTTAAACTGCAGTTTACATTAACAAGCAACAAATTCAAGCAAAACCTAAGTGAAGACCATTTTCTCCAAGGCCATCTTGTAGGGAAATCCACAAAGAAAAGCTGAGGAAGGGAGGCCAAAGGTAGAAGTCACCATGAACAGTGATGCACATGAATAAAAGCTTCTGTTTATAGTTTTAGTTCACTTAAATCAGCACAAATCAGGAGTAATTTAACTATAAACAGTACAAATATAACTCAATGTAATCTAGGTTTAAGTGCAAGTATTTCTGTAAGCAACTGTCACAGTCAACTCATGCACTGCAAACAAGGTGGTAGAAATAAAGCAGCTTCAGTTCAGTAGTTTTGACAAACATGCCTCGCTGCCAGCTTTTCTTTAAACACTTCCACACACTTCCTGCGATCTAGAAAAAGCTCTTTAGAAAGTCTCCGCCATACTGATGTGCTATCTATCTTCCAAATGTCATGTGGAAACAGATTGTCGTCTTTTTCCTCAAAAGTCTTAATTTCTCTCCTCTTGCTACTATTTAACTTTATATCTATATTATATAACCACCTAAAGCCTTTGAGATATCATTTCCACAAAAGATGCTATAAAAATAGAGTGGCAATAGATCATACTAAATCACTGTCAGAGCTCTTATCTGAAGTTCACTCTATACTGCAGTGTATATTCGCTCCCCAAGATAAACAATAAAGCAACACCAAGATATTCTTTTTTTCCAGCTTAGCCTGGTGTGTATATCTATAAAAAGTCCAGTTTATTGCTCCGCTGTTCTACCCACACCAGGCAAAATGCATTTTTGTGGTCTTGCTGTGAAGGCACTGGACTGACATTCAACAACAGCAGCCTTTGCTCTCACCTTTTATATTCTACAGAGGGTCAGTTACTTCTGCTTCAAGTTATGTCTGCCACCTACTGTAAGGTGTCCAAATCTCAGACAAAACTTCTGTCACAAAGACACAAAAGATAAACTTTTCTCTTTAAAGTAAGAACACTAAGAATCACCTCTGACTGTCAGAAGGAAAACCTGAGTAGGATGCTTGCTGGGAAGATTGGGTGGCATTTTCTCTGAGTGAATCACACAATTTAGTCATTACCATGTGATACAATGTTAAACTTATCCTATTTTAAGATATGACCCCATATGACTTAATACTCTACAAGATATTCTCCCCCGCTGTATTGGTTATGCATTTTTGCGCATTGACAATTCTGCATCTTCCACCCTCATAACTCCTGGAGACAGTATCTCTACTTGCCATGAAATGCAAGTCCGAGCTAAAGACCTGCAGTTCATAAAAAACAAGGAACCCAGTATAGCAGAGTAGAATTGGGTAGACATGTTTGATGACATCAAGTTTTTAATCTATAGCAGATTCAGAAAGTTTTGGGTTTTTTTCCTATTGCGTATGCACCTTATTTTGCACCATCCAAATGCTCTAAACGTTATCTAGAGATAGGTTCTCATACCCCTTGAAAGTAAGGGTCCAATCGCCCTATTAGCTCATTGTCCTAAACTACAATGAACCCGGGCTTCTCAAAGGAAGGTACTAGAACCACTTTTTATTAGTTGAACAGCTACAAAATGAAAGTGATTCTACCTATCCTGTTTTAAGATGACATAAAAAGCATTATTTACTGAGCATCTACGTGCAGCTCAGAAAACCCAAGTCTTGACTAAGGACTGCAGACAAAGCTCAATATAACATATTTTAGACCACAAAAGCAGAATTCAAGCCACCCCACACACCAGAAGAATCCAGCACTGCTGAAAAGTGAGTTCAGAATGAGAAACAAAGACAGAAAGCCAAAGACATACTTAGCATCTGCTACACCTATCAGTAAAATCGTTCAAAAAACCTGCTCATTCTTGTGACTTGGCTAAAGAACGAAAGGTTGGCTGCATTATAGTTCATTGTGCTGCACAAAGAGGAATTAAAAGGCACAACTCAAGGAAAGGGTAGCAGCGGCAGACAAAGCATCCAAAACAACAATACACAAAAAAGCAGAAATAGCATTCAGAAGAGAGAGTTCTGTACTGGCTTTATCTATTTATGCTATACAAATATTTATGTTATTACTGTTTAAAACTAAGGAAAGGAATTGCAAGAAGACACAGTTGTGCCAAAGCAAGAACACTTCACTGAGCTTTGCCAGTAGTGTTAGAAATATTACATAAGACAACCAAAACAGATTCCATAGATACTGCTTGACTCCATGATTTTGGTTGCTTCAGAAACTTTACCTTGTGTTATTAAAAAAATAAGCACGGGGTGGGGGGAAGTAAACCACAGATAAGTATTTCCATTGACTCAACATTCTTTTTCTGCCCAAAGGAAATTAAAGCACTCTTAAGTCTGGTACAGCCAAATTTAACACACCTATCTCTTGATAAAAGACAATGTGTATGCTGTCACACAAATTTGCTATTGAGTCCAGTAACATCTAATAGCTCCCAGCAAGCAGGAACGCTACACACAAATATAAAGGCAGAATGCTTTCCTCAAAAACTGACTATGGCAGATAGAAGGCCTACACAATTCAAGAGGAAAATATGACAACATTTATGAGTAGTGTATCTATGGTACACTTCTAGAAGTAAGTGATATGAACCCTACACTTAAAAAGCCTTTACTGCAGAAATTTGAGTTAGTTATTTCAAACAAAGCACACACATTTGTCTCTCCAGTTCTCATCCAGAGAAACTGTAATGTGTTGAACCACTGTACAGCCCTTGTTCACTGCTCTGTCAGAACACCATGAAAGCACTGGAGAGCAGTCTACACCTCAGCAAAGCTGCAGCTGTTCCTCTATCACAGTGTGCCAGCAAACAGACATCTGTCAGAATCCCTATAATGAGCCAGCCCCACTGGCCTTCTGTTGCTCACTTGATTGAGACTGCTTGCCCTGCAAAGAGCATCATCCCAACTAACACACAGGTTTTAGGTGGAGCACTGAGTAGAAAGCTTTTATACCATTTGCTTTCGCAATACTAACAGATAACATAATTTCAGTCTTAATTATTTAAGCTTACAACATGCTTACTTCTGATCCTAATTCTGAAGGGAAGGTATTCATTTTTAGCAGGCATAAGCCTAACTACATGATTGATTTCATTTGCTTTCCATTTCATCCTTGGTCATATTCTTCATACTTGCACGTCATTTCCATTTGGACAAGATTTGTTTGTTTTGCAAACTTCTCATGTCAGCTAATATTAGGAACACAAAGATGCTTTTGTATATTGTACTTCTTACTTTTCTTTCCTTCTGTTCCTAGCAGACAGAATGTATATCGTTGAAAATTACTTTGCAAGTGAAAATGTTTAAATTCTGTGAATTCTCTTTGCAAAGTGGTAAAACACAGTAAGGTATTTTTACATGCTAGCTATATAAATGGGAAGTAAATCAAATTAATTTCAGTAACTTGGGGTTTTTTTGTTTGCTTGTTTTTTAAAAAGGGAGGAAGGTAATGTACAAACAACAGATGAAAATTGTGCAAAAAACAGTAACAGTGCAACATTATCATGCTCAAAAGTCTATTGAAAACTTATCAAGCACAGTACAGATTCCTGAAAGATCAGAGCTTTACTACTACGGATATATACAGGTAGTCCAGACTAAGATACTTTTTTTTTTCCTAAAAAATACAATACAGTACAATATAGTAATCGAAAAAGTTCAAAGACATAGTCATCATGATCTTACATAACTTGCACTCCAAGATATATCTGAAAATTCATGTCTAACCAATTTAAGTGGGGTTTTGTTCACACTCAGATCTCGAGCCTATGTAGAGCTGCAAAAACATGCTACGAGCCTTAACAAAAAGCCTCTTCCTTAAAACTCCACCAAGGGTTCATTTCTGATTCAGCTCTTAAAGTCAGAAGAGCTACTTCTATCACAGGGAAAAAAAGTTAAATACACACCTTTGAAGCAATCTGCAAACTTCACATTGCAGATCACAGTCATTTAGGTATCCTGGCAGCCTGCTCTGACCTCAGTAACAGTGCCAGAAACAACTTCGCACTGCTGTTTTCTCTTTTTCTGCTCTAATGCAGGCCAAACACTTGTTCATCAAGTGGCAACTACTAAGCATTCATGAAAAAGACAGTATTTAAATTACTTGAGGATAAAGCCAGAGTAAAACAAAAACAAACAAACAAAGCTGCTTACAACAACAAGAAATACTGGCCCAACAAGGAACACTAGTAGGACAACAGCTATCTTAACTGTCCCATTCTAGACCAGTCTTCTCCCCTTGGTATAATATATGGGCTCTGACCAAAACTTTTTTATTACCATATGTTATTTGTGACACTTATTGTCTGTTAGACAACTGCTGACCACCCACCATTCAAAACAGATGATCCACACCATAGGTCGCATATCCTCCTTAGGAGCAATTCTGTTTCTCCTTGTCATCTTCAGGCTAGCAGATAAGACAGCTCTCGGGCACACTGGCCCAAACAGTACTTAAATACAGTGTTTTAAAACAAATAATCACAAGTTAAAGAGGATGAAAACTTGCCACCTACAAATCTTTTGCTGCATTCAAAACAATGAGCTGCTTCAGATCATATTATTGTGAACAATTTAACTGCAGAAGTCTAAAACAATAAAACACAACAGATTTTATTTCCTTCCACCAGATGACTGTTTCACATGCTGAATATCTAATATTATTTCTTAGATCTGCTCATAGAAAAAGTAAAGAGAGGTGATTTTTGCAATGCTAGACAAGTAGCTTACAAAGTTTTCAAGTGGTTTGTAAACGCAGGGTTGTTTTTTTTATAGCCCTTTTGTTCAGCACTATCTTTTTTACTTAAATAGGGGATTGAGGGACTGATTTACAAGTCAGAAATATCCTTCAGTGGTTGCTCCCCAGAGCCAAAAGAGTACATGCAGCACTCCCCTGCAGTGAGGGTCTCCGTACTTTGAAGTCCGAGTCATTCCTCTGTTGCTGTATGTATCTGAAAAGCTGCTTCTTGTTTTCATATTGAAAGCACATGATTTTCCCATTGTTTGTGCATGTTGGTAGTTTTTGTCATCAAGTTGTTTTCCTTTCTCTAAGGAATATCTAATGAAAGACTTGATGTCAGACTTTTTGTTCTTTTAACCCCTCACAAATTTTAAAAAGTTTGGGTAATCGGGTTCAGTTTGGAAAAGCTTTATTTTTCCTTCATACCACATCATATACCAATCTACAGCCAGTACAGATCAGGAATCGCTCCGGAGAAGACAGTAAGACCACAGGCATTTGGGATCAACAAACATGAAGTCAAGACCCTGTGTTTGAACCATTTAGTACTGCGTATGAAGTCATATGCATTGTCCAAAGTTTTATTTGGTAGCATAGTTACATGAAGAAATAAGAAGTTTTTGAAACAAAAAAAAATCCCGAAACATCATGTTGGAATCCAACACTTGAACTAGTTTAGTCTTGGAACCACACATATGTTAATCAAAATTATTTCTGTCAGAAGGAAACATTTGCAGTTTCAGAACTGAAGCTCTGGACCTTCTTGGTTCTACAGAGCCTGAACATGCTCATCAAAGCATCTTCTGGACAAGCGACATCGAAGAGCACAAAAAAAATATCATAGCAATGGTCAGAATTTCACAAGACAGTGAAATTCTCAGTGTGTCCTCAAAGAACTTTTCTGCAGGGCTGCGTGGGCTTCTGTCCTCATCACAGATTGCTATCACACAGCAGCAGCAGCAGCGCCACACATATTGATATGCTGGTCACATCCAACCCTCCATCCATCCAGAGACTGCAATCAGGTACCCGATAATAATGCAAGTCACATCAGCTGGACTGCTGCCGCAGTCAACTGATTCACACTGGTGCCTTGATGCAAATAACAAGGACACCAGGGCCAGAAGATGTAGGGTCTTGTCTTCATAATACAGATGCTATTTTTGAGATGGAATATTCTAGTCTCTTACAAGTATGCACTGTACCTACATTCCCTCTCTTAGCCCCTGGCTGAGCAATGGCATTGTGTAACACATTAAAAAAAGGCGAGTGCTGTGAAGCAGGGGCTGGGGAAACAAACACAATTTAATCACAAAACTGCTACTGTCTTTTCAGTGCTGTGGCACTATTTCTTACTCTAACCAATGTCTTTTCCCATCATCTTTGCCACCAGGTGAAAACTTGTCTAATAGCCTTGAAGCACTGAATATAAAAAACAGGTTAGTCAGACATGCTTAAAGCGATTACTGATCAAATAACTTTCTGTTATGTTACATAGGCAGTTCTGGGGTTGTTTTTTTTTTTTTCCTGTTTAGTTATTACTACATAATTTTATGGAGATTGTGTATGTAAGTGTGTGTAACTTGCAAATAACACAAACAAGCCACAAGATGACACACAGTGAAGTTCACATGTGATTTTTATTCATTTAGTGACTGCCCTGGCACACCAGCAATACAGTCAGCAGAACGAACAATAAATTGAAGCAGTAGCAACTTAAGGTATTGTCAAGATGCACTTCTCTACAAATATTGAGCAGAAAAAAACTATGATTTAATTTCTTTCATCCTAACTTATGTTATTTTGTCAAGATTTCTCTTACACCTTTTGGAATGAGATATATGCGCTGGTAGTTTATAAACAAGAAGAGTAAGGCTTGAGGGGTTTTTTCCTCCTGAAAGATGACTCCTTTCTGACATCTATATTCTTCCCTTTTATCCAAAAACATTTGAGTTGAATACAAAAAGAATTAGGCAAGAGAAATAAGAGGAAAACAAAATAATTTAAAATCATTAACATTTTGTCACCTTTGCCAAGAAGCAGCACAACATTTTCCTTCTCAGCTAATGAGATGCAGCAATTTCTTCATTTGCCCCTACAAATACGTACATGACCTTGTCAACTTGAAGATATGACTACAACACATGACCAACGCAGCCACAGCAACACTCTCTCAACTGCTGGCACATTTCATTCATAAGTCTAACAGGAACACCCCAGCAGAAATTTAACTCCCATTTTCAGATTTAAGCCTGCCTTTACAGAGTAGGACTAGTTTTCTTTTCCCGACTTAGAGGCTTGAGGACATTCTTTTACACAATGACAAACTTCATCCACTGGGAAAAAAAAATAAAAAATAATAAAAAAAAAATCACTATCTGACTCCCCAGTTTGAAGAGCCTATTACGTGAATGCGTTGCAAAGGACCACACAGGGCTGCTTCTGAATACTTTGTGCTTTGAGTCAAGAAACAGCTGCAAGGCAAAAGAGTAATGCAAGGTCTGTTTTATACCTGTTTCCACAAGAAGAACCATATATTTTCAAGTGTTGTAGACAACAGATATTCCACATAGTCTAATCACAGTGCTAAGGACAGCAGAATGACTTCAGACACAGAATGCTTCAGTTCTCTGCATTTCATATGGTGAACAAGACAGTTGGAAAATACCTTTCATTTACATCTTCCCTGTTACACCACATTACTTACACTTAAGACACCATTTCCTTAATGAAGCCTCTGCTGTCAGAAGCCAGTTGACAGCCTGCATACAAATGTCAGTTTCATTTGATGTTTTCAAGAATCAGCAAGAAATAAAAGTAGCAGTGAAAATGTTGCATGAAAGAAGGAAAAAAAAAAAAAGTAAAATTGCATTGAAATGTACTAACAAATCCCTCCCCAGTACAGTAATTCTTTCTCATCCCTCAGCCAAAAGAACAACCATACATGAAAAGATTCTGCTCTCTATATGAAGCATGAGAAGGAAGTCTATAAGGGAGATACAGCATGACCACTAACAATATTATTCAAGTTCTGATAATATCTTAGCTTAAGATATAACAGAGTGATTACAGCATAGCCGGATGAGAAAGCTCTCAGGGATGCCTTCCTGAAGGAACATGACTTTCAAGCAAGTTTAAAAACTTAAGATTACTTTGGGAAGGACAAACTGCTGAACTACTACAAAACATTGAAAAAAAGGTAACACTCTATTTAAATTTCTTTCAAAGCTGAAATTCATCTAGTTATAAGTCAACAAAGTTAAGTTCTTCCATTGTTGTTTGAATGTGAGGTAAACCTCTAGATCACACAAAACTTTTGAAACAAGACGTGCTCCCTGGCTCAGCTTGTCCACCTGTAAAATAAGCATGGTTTTGGATTCTCATGCTGCATTAAGTTTTAAGCTATTTAATAAAGTAATCACAGATTATGCAGCAATATTTTAAATCACAGGTGGTTACAGGAGGTGGGTTGCTTGTTTTAATTCATTCACACAAAATGACCTGCATGTCATATGTAGACCACTAAGGATTACTGCAAAGTCAAACAAAACAATGAAGCTTTTCCATGTAGCAAATTTCTCAGAAGTTACCCCAAATCAGATGTGCAGAAACATGCCTTGTTCTCAGATGGTGATGCAGATAATGACCCTGGCTTTCTAGCTCCAGCTCCTGGAATCAGCTCCCATCTCTGCTTTACTCAAGAAGCACTTCTCCAATCAGAGGCCAATTAAAGACTGTGTTTCACACTCCCTTAATTCAAACAAGCTATAAAAACATTCCTCTGGTATCATAACTTTTGTGTGAAGGCTCTCAGTCTAGTATAAGCACTGTCCACTCTGTTCCACACCATCACCTCTTACACCAAAACATTTGAGTTTTAGACTCTATAGATTCTTAGAGCTTTCATTTACAAAAAGTGACCAGCTGGAGTTGTCTTAAAACAGGAAAACCATTGATCCAAGTTCTTTCTGGCTGAATGACACTGAGTGCAACAGTAGCTTCTGCCTCTCAGCCCTCCATCTGGGTCTGCAGGCATGAACACAGCCCCCTCACTGCAGTGCTGGCTTTTGCAGCCAGCAAGAACATATGGAGGAGGTCCTGCTCTGGGGAAGCCTGGGGATTGCCACCAAGTGCAGGAGCAACAATTCTAAGCAAGAAAATCTGTGCTCTGATTTACGAAGCCATTTCAGACACTGGGCTTGATTGTTATTCTCTGCCAGACAGCAGGACAACCAGAGTAGGTAGCCTGACTGTGCCACAGCCACAAGTGTTGTTCAAGATAGGGGGCCCATAGGAAAGATGAAGTTCTGCCTGTTTAAAGTCACTAGGTATTGCCCCCTCTGATCAAAAATTACTAGTCACCACGTAAGACTTGAAACTTAATTCAGATTGACTCTTTCCCAGGTCTCCAGCAGCAGCTAACAGTTACTACATATTATCAGGTATTTGGATTAAAATATTTATTTGGGAACAAAAATTAAAGCTAGATAGACATACCATGAAGAGGCAAAGATTACATGGATGCAAGCTACAGATTAGATACAGTAGGAACAACGCGAGATAAAGGTACTATTGAGGTCCATCTAGGATTGATGCTCTTGGCAGTAGAGATGACAGGGAGGATGGCAGACACCAACTCAGGGCAGACAGATCAATCCTGCCCTTCTGCTCATAGCTGCAGATCCAGACTGCCATAGCACTCCAGTTGAAATTGCCAGACCAAGTAGTGGGAGCTTTAGCTGCTGCAGATTTTCCTCTTAACCATTTCCTAGTTACAGCAGGTTAATTTTGTTATTACAAACTGACAATGTTGCTCAAGTAGCAGCAGTATTCATACCTCAGTTACCAAAAAAAATAAAAAATAAATACCAGTACCACTGTGTTTTAGGTAGGTGAGTTCCAGGAACATAAAAATCAGAGTCTTAAGATTATCTCCATAAAGCTTAACTGCCAACAATTTAGATATACTGCAGTTAAAGTGGGGGAGGGGGAATGAGTTTTCATCAAGATTAACTCCTGAATGAAGGCAAGCTCCTTTTTTTTTTTTCTATTTTGATACGATTTTCCCTACACAGTAAAATATAAGTTATTACACCTTGAGTCAAATGAAGTCATTAAAAAGTCAAGAAATTTTTTGCAAACTTCTCAAACTACAGGAGAATAATTACTGATCACCAGCTGCAACTTGAAATATTTGATATCATATAAAGCATTCTTGAACTAAAACAAAACAACAGGCTAAAACTACTTACTGAAACAGTGATTGATACCTAGAAAATGAGTCACCAGGAAGTTTTCAGACTGCATAGTACCTTTTAGCTCTACGCATGATGAACAGACAACACAGCTATGATTTGATTCATCAGTTCAGGTATCATCTTCAAACGGAAAAAATACCATATGCTCTTTTGCCAACACAAAACGCCAAATCTTTTTCAATCCTACACATGAGAATGCTCCTAATGCTAAGTTAATATTTAATTTAGCAAGGTAAGCATCCAATTTCCTCCTGCAAAATCTGTCTGTTATCTTCAGTTTTCTCACAAACCACCATCTGTACACACCTGTGCAATTACTTTGGAGCTGTTTGTGTATACAAATAGGACATGCAAGCAGGTACACATACAGACCAGAAATCAGAGAGTCTCCTGGTTACAGGCCTGCAGTACACGTACATTCTGCCCAAATCTTTTTGGGGACCCACAGACAGTGTTTCCCCACACTCCAACAGGAAAACCTCTATCATGGGCTAGCTATAGGGTAATGATGTAATGCTTATCTCCAAGCAGAATCAGAGCCTGGATAATCTGCCTGAGCTGGGGTGATGCACTGCTTCTTTCCAACTGAACTTTGGGACAATTGTATACTTCCCCTCAGTAACAATTAGTACACTTGCAACAAAATGTAGAAGTTATGCTCAACACTCATAGTTTAGAGACACCACTTTAGTACAGCCCTGAAATTCTTATTTAGTTGCACAAAATCAAGATCCCAGGTGACTAAATGAGAGAACTGAGCTGCAGTGTAGCCAAAAGCCACGAATCGTATGCCACTACACCCAGTATTTATTACAAAGCCTATAACAGACTGTTTTTCATGATCCCTCAGTCGTGTCTCTCATTTTCTGTCCTGCAATAGATTAATATTCTGTGTTTTGTGACAAGATAAACATGACGTTACTGTGCTTCTGCCCTAGAACTTCTGCAAGTTTTTAATACTCCATTTGAGTCATTGCTGCTAATACATTATCAGGAGAGAAATGTACTGAAAACCTACGATACAAATGCAGTTATTAGCTGCTTTATGAAGGGTGACATTGGTAAGAGGCTGGTACTGTTCATCGTCCAATACATACCTATAGCTGGCACTTGTGCCATTAAGTATCACACAAATTCACATGGCTAAGCACAAGCTTAACACAAGAGCTGCCACAATGCATGTGGGTTTCTACAAAACCCTTGCAAAAGCACCCTCACAGAGATGCTCAGAAGTCAGTTGTCAGTTGCACTACGCTGTCTGCAATACTCTAAGCCTCCTATTTGCCTTGATTTTCTGACAGCAAAGGACTAGCTTTACATCAGCAATGGTTGAAACTTCATTCTTGGAGTACACTTCATGAACCACTTCAGTGCTAACGAGGCCAGGCAAACCAAGACACACGTAGGGAGGACTTAGGCCGGCAGCCTTTATGCTCCTCTGCCCAGTGCTGGGACACGGGGCACGCTGAGAGGATTTGGGCAAACTACCTCCACACATCACGTCTATTTCCTAAACCGAAACAAAATGCAAGGGTTGGGGTTTTTTAATGACTTATGCCATAACACTTAAACACATAAAACACACAGTGTAAGAGAAGTATGATTGAACTTACTGTTGTCACGTCTCGAGAGCAGGCCCAGCAGATGCCAGCACGTGGGGACGCTGCAAGTTCCCCTCTCCTGGCTCGTCCAGGGCAGCACAGTCTGCCTTTAGCATGAGGTGGTGGGAGTTTTGTTTATTTGCTTCGGGATTTGGGGGCTTGTTTCTTTTGGCGTGTTTGTTGTAGGGGTTGATGTTGGCTTCTTTGTAAAGAAGCCACTTACAGCCAGCCATCAGCCACGGGACTCCTCTCTCTTGGGGTCCTTCGCTTTCCCACACCACCACTTGGTGCAACTTTCAGCGCTTCTACTTCAAATCAAGGGCTTTGGGGGTTTTGTTTTGGAGTTTTTTGGTGTTGTTTGGAAGAGGATAGTGGGTAAGGTAGTAGTTTGGCTTTTTTTAACATCTGTGAAGCCTAGGGCAGTATGCACAATTGAGTCACAGAATATCACTGAGGTGCAATCTGGGTAAATTAAACTTACAATTGCCATAAAAACAAGTGTAAATAATTGCACCTACTTCCATTTTTTTTTTTTTTAGCATGACAGAAACTGTTCCTTTGCTGTTACCTTCCAGTAATACAGGTTACAGTAAGGCAAACTGTTTTCATCCGAGTCACTACGAAGTTCAGAGTCAATTTTTATGAATTAACCTTTTTTGCTGAATGCTTTATAGCTTTATATATATGCTTTATAGCTTTTATAGTTAGATGTTTACTAACAAAATGAAATTTACATTAAATGCAGTATAAAATCAATATGTAAGTAAGCCCAGAGTTCATAAATTATCTCTATATTCATCTTTCGAATCTCAGATGTGCTACCATGTATTCACATTATTTCCATCAGGCAGGAGGTGCCATGAAAGTTGACTACTCATATCAAATAGTTCATTTAATATTTTTTTTTCACTTTTGATTAACAAATGGTACTAGAATAGGGACTCTTCTCAGTGCAGAAATGGAGAACCTCCCAAAAGAAGCACTAGCAAAGAACGTATTGTAAGTAATAATGAGCAGATGCTATCTAGGTTTTGCATGATGAAAGCCTGTAAGAGGCTCCCAGTACTCCAGCAAGACAGCACAGTGTTCTCCACCATGCAAAGAGTTTTGCCAGGGCCAATTCTCTCCATAAAAGGATACTTGAGCTGCCAGGTTCCCAGCTGCCAGATAATTGTCTGCATTGCTGTGGACTTCAAGATGATTTTTACCTTACAAGAGGGATAGAAAAAAAACACAGAGGAACTGTTGTAACTTATTCACCAGAACACAGAGAAAAGGCTGAGTGGCTGACAGGCTCCTGGCTTATTTTATAAACGCCTCTTGAGAATATCCTGCTCACAGACGTGTTTCAAAAGAACAGCAGTAGGTGGTAAACAGACACCATACAGCTTTCTCTAAGGAGCTTCAGTCCTCTCTTCCTGATCTTGAACCATCAGATATGCAAAAATACACTGCTGCAACATGGCTTCTTGAAATGCATTTTCAAAATAAAATAAACAGTATGTGTGCACGTACAAGGCAGTTTCTCTTGACATTACCTTTTCATGAAATAGGAAAATCTCTGCATAAACAAATTCAGTCTTAACAGCAAAAAACTAAGTCTAAACCAACAAAAAATGTTTTCCATTTTCCAGATCAAGCTCTAATGAAATGTAATTTTTCAGTGACAGAGAAAAAACATTCTGTCCCTTTTTCCCACCAACTGATCAGACATATTAAAACCAAAGAATGCCACTATAGAGTAATATAATTTCCTGCTTGATAGCATTTAAAATTTTAACCAATTACTTATATGTTTAAACCAGAAACTTGATTGATCAAATTATACTTGCTAGTCTTAACCTGAGGGAATTAAGGGAAACAGATTGCACAATTCCTCTTGATACTTTGGTCCAAGTGTTAATCAGCTTCACCTAGCAAAAATTTGTTTCACATTCATTTTCCCAGGTTCAGCTTTCAGACATTTGTTTCTATGTTTTCCCTGATAGATTAAAAGCATATTTATTATTTTAGGATTTCCTCCAAGTGAAGATGCCACAGCCTCCTGACCACCCAAAACATTGCATGCTCCTTAAATTCATCACTAAAAACCAGGCTTCAAATACATCACATGGTTCTTATCTATACCTTTTCCCCTTACAGCATCATATTGACAATGTGGATCAAGCACAAAGTATTCTAGTACTGGCCAGGAATTTTGTACGAGACTGCACAAAGACACAATGTCATCCCTTATTGCCATTCTCTATTCACCTGATCAAGGCTCACAGTGGGCATTTTGCCATTACAGCACACTTGGAGATCATACAAGTCACTAACCCATTACAGAGACTGCAGAATCACTGCTATACAGGATACAGCCCCCAAATCAGTAGCCATGGATTAGTTAACCCAAGACAGCTGACCTTGCTGGCATCGTAAAAACCACAGTTATTTGAACAGACATGGGTCACCACATGATGTCAACTACTCTGGAGTCCTTTCTTCTTTACTGTTTATTATGCTGCTTGGTCCTCACGGAAATAAGTATTTAAAAATGTGCCTGAGCATTAGTCTAAACTACTAACTGCTCTACACTGGTGAATCACACAGGCTTTCATTCAAGAAGCTACATTCCAGTTTAGTACCAAAAACAAGGTGGCTCTCAGCAGGTCAGATGATGCTCTGTGCTTTGGCATCTCAGTTGATTCTAGTACCTGAGCATCTCCTTCAAAGCTAGTGGGTTACCTCTGCTCTCCTCTGCAGCCAGCATCAATTCAATATAATGAGATTTAAAATGCACTGCTCTCTAAGGGGCACTACTCTAAACATGGTTCTGAGGAATATAACCCTCCTCCCCAGCCATATTCCATCTACCCATGGGGAAATCCTGTTCGTTTTTCCCCATGTTTCTGTATATCTTAAGTTCTTACAGCCATTCAATGCACTGCATTAATCTCCCTTTTATTTGTTACCACACACTTCCATCCAAGTTACATTACATGAGAATGCCTCGTGTAAAAAGCTCCATTGTGAGGAAAAGAAAAAGATTAAAAAAAAAACCAAAACCACAACAAAGACCCACCCTCAACATCCTCCATTATCTAAGAGTAACTCGGTGCGCCAAGGATTCACTTAAACAGATGGCTGAATACAACCCCTGGATAACTCAATTTAGTCATCCCACTTGTTTATTGAGCAAACTTAGGGTAGGGCACCCTTAACTTGGATGTGTGGACACAGATAAAAAGGCAAGAAAAGCACAAAGTGCTGGAAAAATATCTGGGCACTTGTGGTGTTAATTGACAAGAAAACCGACACACGGAAACAGACACTGTATAAACTATATACTAATACAGAAAATGCTGCCATTAGAAGAGCACAAGATTATCCCTTGCACGTAAAAGCCTTTCACTATTTTACGGAGAGCACAGTGGTACTATTAATCCAGTTAGAAATGCTCTCACACTCCCATTTCTCTTCTAGGGAAACAGCAGCTGCAGAGAGTCTAGGCTGTCACCTCTCTGTTGAAGAATATTCAAGCAGTAACAGAAAACAAAGGTATTCCATANTTGCAGAAGCCCTCTGTGTAATACAAGGTAATACACAAGAGGTCCTGTGATTTGCTGTGTATTAAAGAGCCCATAACAGAAGCAGGGGAGGAACCCAAGCCACAACCTTTAACACAGAACTCTGCTTTCCTTCTTGATTCTGAAGGATCTCAGTAAGCTGCCTTGAACAGGCAAGGGGCAGGGGGGGGGGGATACAACAAACAAACAACCAAACAACACCAAAAAAAACCCCACCACACACCAGAAAACCATACACACTCTGTACTTTCAATAGATGGCTAGAAACTTTAAGGACTTCATAGGTCTTAAGAAACACTGCATGAGCAATCTTTCCATTGTGGGAGCTATTGTGCTTTTTCCCAAGTTGGAGTCCACTTAATGTAAACTGTCATCTGTGCTTCAAAAAAATTAGTAGAAGTTTTGGGTTGNNNGGCAACCCAAAACTTCTACTAATTTTTTTTTATTGAGACACCTGGACTCTCATGTTAATTAACAAAAATCAGACTATAGGGAAAGGTGGCTGGGTAAAATATTGAGCGCGTGGTAAAACAATGCCAAGAAAAACTCCTGGGGACAGAACATTAGCCACAATTAAAAAAACAAACAAACAAAATACAACATAACAAACAACCCTCCTTATGAGAACATATGTGCAGAGTAACACACACTAAGAAGTACTGATTTTTCAAATCAACACCTCACACAGCTTCCTCTTTTTTTCTCTTCTCAGTTATAAACTACAACAGCTCCTAGGATCCGTCATAGAACCTACAGTAGATGGAGCACAGGGTAGCTTTTGTCTCCTATAAATCTCTTTCCTTCTTCCAGGCACATCTTATTGCATTCCTGTGGTCAATCTGTGATGAGGACAGTGAAGTTACTACACCAAGTAATAAATCCCTTTCCAAAACCATTTAAGTGTACAAGGAACTGAATCATTCAGTAATGCACTTGGCACTGGAGATGTGGAACTGCTGCTTTGTATTAACATCATCAACCTTGTCTGTCGACATGGGGTCTATATTCATTTCTTGCCATGCAGCACAGAGGTGCAGGTCACATGAACCAGCTGGGTCACATGTGTCATCTTTATTCCCCTCATGTTGGTAATTCTTATCGTTGAGTCATCTCAGGAATCTGAAAAACCTGAGAAACTCTAGCCCAGAAGCAGCTACACATATTAAATCAAATCCTAGAATAGACAGCTCTGCCCTCCCCAACTCTATCACTCAACCAAATGCCCTGGAAAAAAAAACAAGAGACCAATACAACAAGACAAAAGCTCCCTACAAAAACCAACTACAG